>JAHVYB010000071.1:25426-89713 GCA_020623695.1 Calonectria henricotiae | reverse complement strand
CCCTACCTCACCGCAGCCCACCCTCCTCAACCCCACACCCCCCCCCCACCCCCCTGTCCCCTTTGTACTCCTCCCCTTCTGCAATTCATAACCCACACAAAACTCCACACCCACCACCTTCACCCAATTACCAACAAGACAGCACATGGCACAAAAAAAAAAAAAAAAAAAAAAAAAAAAAGGTAAAACAACAACCAGGCACTCACTTCGATGACACGAGGCAAAGCCCGAACAAATGTTTGAGAATAGGAAAATGAAAGAATAAACAGAAATAAAGAAATGCAACCTGGGTATCCTCCCTCGTCTCAAAACAATGTTGTTTGCACACACATGTGTCCATCTTTCTTTTCTGGTCCTGCACCCTCGCTCGCCCACTTCGTACATTTCCTGCCATCTTCCATTCCATGTCGCCAGAAGGAGTGAAAGTTAAAGAGACAACACTAGAAACAAACAAGATCCATAACCCATCTCCCATGCTTCTGGCCCGGTGTCGTACACATCATAATTGTTGCCCATGATCCGTAACCCTTCCTCTAGTTTCAAGAAGGAACCGCTTCCTTCTCACTTTTTTTTTTCTCTCCCTTCCTTTTCTGGTTTTTTTTTATCCTCCCGGATCTTCTTTTTCGTAGTGCGTTGTTGTTCTATTCATGCAATACGCCACGATTCAGTGCTCTGGATCCACGCAGCATGCGTTTCCAGTTTCGTTGGCGCGACACCAATTTTTGTTTTAACGAAAGAAACCTTGAAAAGAAGACCTGAACCCCGTGCCCATGCCCGTGCCCTTTCCTTTTGTTATTTTTCGACGGCCGTAATATTCTTCTCATGTAACATTAAGCGCGGAAACCATTCAGGTCATGGTCATATTAACTCCGGATGGCGGAACCATGGTTGGATAGTAGCCGCTGGTGCCAGACTTGCCGTCAAACGGTCCAGGGCGGCGCTCTGCAACCGGTGCCGGTGGGTGGAATATGCTAGGCAGAGTTGCTCCGTCGTATTCGCTCTTGACCTTCGGGGTTGCATCCATACCGCTAGTCATGTGAGAGACGGGAGGCTCAGGCTCAGTGCGAGGGTTGAAGAGGTCGATCCGGTCTGGCTGTCCGTCATAAATGGACCCGGGGTAGTACTGATACTCCTTGGCCGTGTCAATTGCCTTTGCATTCTCCGGAGGGATAATCGCCTCGGAAGGAATTTCATGATGACGGGAGCTATACATGCTTGCTCTGCCATCAATGCCAGGCGGGTAGGCAGGTGTGCTCAGGATAGAGTTGGAGTTAAAGTCTCCCATGCCTCCCCCGGTCACATAGTTGATGCCGTTGGGAACAACGGATCCGTTGCTTTGGCTTCCTCGCCTGTCATTCTGGTAGTGGCCGGGAGATCGACCTCGAACAATCATTTTAGCGGATTTTCGAGTCGCAATTTTGACAAACTGTTCACCACCGTTGTTCTGGGACCCAGCATCACCCCACAGCTCCACGACCAGCTGGTAATACTGCTGCGCAGCTCGTCGTTTACCATTGTTCTGGGTTGCTTGCTTGAACTGGATCCGCTCGAAGGTGTGCTCTGTTGGGTGTGGCTGGCTGCCCGGTGCTGTATTGAAGCCATCCCCGTAGCGGTTGGACACCACAGTGTTGGGAAACATGTCCATGTGATGGGGATGTGATTGCTGAGGTGGTTTGACACCAAGACGAACCTTTTCAGGCTTCATAATGGGCCCCTTGTCTCTTTTTGGGGTGTGCTGGACAAGCTCGATGCTGTGCTGTTCGTTATCAGACACCACAGCGGAAATGCTCATGGCGAAGCCATAGACTTGAACCGATTGACTGGAATTCGAAGGGGTGAATTGAATGGACATCCCCGGCATGTAGGGATTCAGAGAAAAAGAACAACCACAGGAAAAGTAGTTGCGCCTGTAACAGGTCCACTCGTTATCTGAGAGGAAGAAGCCCTTGTCGATAGTGCCGTTGATTTCAACCTTGACCGGAGTGGCTGCACCATCTTGGTACTGCAGAGATCCAAGCATGTGGACAGTCAATAAAGGAGGAATGTTTTGACCGCCCCGGTTGGCGAACTGGCTGGATCCCATGCTAGTCCCGGAGGACGGGAAAGCTTGAATGGGACTCGGGGTGGGCGAGACTGGATTGCGCCGGAGCGAGGTCCCAGCGAAAGACGGGGACCGAGAGGGATGCTCCGACGCTCTCCTGAAGGACGGCGTTGCTGGTGTGTACTGCTCACGGGTGCTGATCTGCGGACCCGGATGAGGGAGAGCCGTGGTGCGATGGGGATGGGGATGGTTATGTGCCATTCCCGCAGAAGAGCTGCCGCTGCTGTTTTTGGTTAGTTTAAGTCTTTGAGGGAGAGGATCTCCCCGAACGGCCATGATGAATGGAACTCCTCATTCGAACTAGAGGTGGGTATAGCAAAGCAAACCAAAGCGAATGAATTTGGCTTGAGAGAATAAAGAAACCAAGACTAGAAGGAGATTTGGGAAGGAAACAAGGCTTGGATGAAGAGGTGGGGAGAGATGGGATAATAATTAAGAGTAAAGAGGACAAGAGGGAAACAAAACGTACAAGACGGATGAGTATAAGGATGAGGATGATGAAGGGGAGGGGGGGGGGTGGGGGGGGGTGAAGAAGGAGAAGAACGCACCTTGAGCCAAGACGAGATCGGATGTCGAGACCTCCTCCAAAGATGTGAGGGGTGGGTTGAGGTTGATAGAAAGCACCACCACTGTCCTGAGGATACGGCGCAGTGGAGCTGAGGATCGGCGGATGGAAGAGACTTAAGAGCGACGAGGGTTGGCCGGGCTCTATTGTCAAAGAGGTGGTGTTGGGATATCTGGCGCCTCATCAGCGGAACGGCCTCAGGCCTAGGAGCAGAGGGCGCGGGCAGAGACGCGGCCACGGAGCTGCTGTATTGCCATTCCCTGGCTACGGTGTCCAGGTGTCACAGGTTGCAGGTAATACTGCCGTCACTGGCGTGGCACAGGGCCGGCCAACGCGGTTTCGAGAGGCTACGATGATGCAGCAACTCGCGGCAGTGAGCAGTGAGGGTGAACGGGAAGGGGCTTGGAAGCGTGTGTACAAATCCCAGACGGCACCCCCGGCGTCGAAGCAGACACCCATCTCCCTGCGCCCGAGCTACCCCAGCAGAGAGGGATCAGTGTTGACAGCCGCAACGCGAGCGTTTGGGCTGGTCTGCTGGTCTGCTCCGGGCTGGGCTGGGCTGGGCTGGGCTGGGCTGCCTGCTCTGCGCAGCGCTCGGCGGGGGCGGATGCGGGTGCAGGTCGTGTGCGGGAGTGGAGCGAGGGATGTGATGCTGTGCGCTGCGCTGCGGGAGCGGGAGCGGGACGGAAGAGGGTGGGAGGTAATTTGCCTATGTGAGCAGCAGTGAGAGCTAACTGCTAGATGGATGACCTTGGTCTGGGAATTTGGGGGAGGGACAGGGGTTGCAGTTGTATCGTGGGCCGCCGTGGAGAACCAGGCAAGGCGGCTGGGGTTGTTGGTTTGGGGGAGACTTCGGGGAATTGAGATTGTAGATAGATGAAGAGGGCACCGCGTGTGTGTCGAGTTGAGTTGGTTTACACTTGTAACCCATGGCAGGCAGTGGAGATGGTAGGGATTCACAGGCAACCCAAGTGATTTTTTTTGGAGCCCTCGTGCTAATGTTGCCAATTCCCGCTCCTTGGTTTTGCCCCATTGAAAAAGATGGCTGGAATCGTTGGTTCAAAACAGGCTGGCCGCAGTAGGGCGAAAAAAAAATCAATGAGAAAATTTCGGACGGGACAGGGGTATTTTGCGCAGAGAGAAAATGGGGAAGAGAAGGACGAATTGAGGAATAACGGAGGCTTGGGTTCAGATGCCTAGAGTTGCGGTAAGGGTTCGCGAAAAAAAAAAAAAAAAAAGAATACAAATGCTTGAAGAAATTTCCCACTCCTCGCTGGTTTTTTTTCTTCCTTCTAAATTTTCGGCTGTTGCATAAACAAACAAGCCGTAGCAGTGGTGGCATTTTGGAGGTCCCTGGAAAGTCGAGGCAAGGAAAACAATAACCCAGAACAACGACTAATGCCTGAGATTCGAAATTGACCGCTCCCGCCACCAAGGCACGACATGGGGCAAGGGGTTTGTGTCTGGCTCATCGGTCTTTGTGCCGTCTCGTGTTGTTTCTCCACGCAGTACAGAGTCCGCCCGCAGCTTGCAGTACATTGTATACAACACGCCGATGCAAGAACAAACACGACGTAACCTGTTGACCACTGGGTGCAAATGACCATCAAACTTGGAGGGGGGTGGGGAGGGCGTTATGATGGAATGATAGGCAGAATCGGACACACTAAATGAGCCGAAGGTGAAAGTGGATGCAAGGTAGTGGGGGAGTTGGAGAGATGGAGCGCCATCAATAGACGAACAACCTGGACACCTGGATACTTTGACGCCGCACAAGTCTAGCTGCTAAACATGATGAAACTCACCTCATCTCCTCAGTGTGCGCAGCGATATCAATGTAGCCCATCTCGGGCGGCGAAGGGTCGAATTCCTGGACAGAAAACGGCATGTCAGTCCCAGTCTCGACGGCAATAATAATCAGCCATGCCACGCGCCCGTGTGCAACGGCACTTCATCTTGATGTGACAGTCTTAGGCTTGGTCAACGTCACTTGCACACCCTCTTTCAGCACAAACTTGTCGGCTTTTGGTGGGCAAGGTCACAATCCCTGCGAATCATCGCGTTAGCCAACCGAAAACAAGACTCTTTTTGTCCAAACATGCCCGAGAGGCAACAGAAATTGTCACGGGGTTAGCCCTTCGTGTTTTAGGTGTGGTCGATTGCTGGGCCCGGACTCTGACTTGAGCTCAGAGCCCAGAGCTTTGGCTTGGTCCATACCATGCCAGCCCAGTCTGGTGCAACGAGATACTCGGCGTCTTCACAAATTACTTGGGCTCGGCTTTGCGCTGGTGTGGTGTGCACAGCAGCACTGCAGCCGGAAACACGACGCCACAGATTTCTTGCAGGCCCTAGAGCTCTTGCATGTGTTCACTGTCTCCACGCCGCAGGTTCTTGGCGCTGGAGTGACTGAAACCACAAACCCAGCTCCTTGCTGCCTATACTCTGCATTTCATCTCCATCTCGGTGTGGATCATCTAGCGAGGATCGATCGTGCCTGAGATGGCTCCCAAAAGGGGACGAGTAGGCTTTGAAGGGTTGGGAAAGAACAAGCAGGACTAAAGAAAAAGCTATGTACTTACCACTGAAAATACCGAATCAATCGTGCAGCTTCGCATTTTGTGTGCATAGTTTGATTATTGGCACTTTTTTTCCTGGATCATGCACCTGACAACTTGGTCTGGTGGGTGTAATAGACAAGCCTCGCCCTATTGGACGGAGCTTTATGCGATCCAAGAACCATTGGACTGCTGACGCCGATCCCTCCAGGATTCAAATCTCACGATAGAAAGGCCAACGTAAACTGCAGCTTTTGACAGAAAAATTCAAAAAGAACTCACCTTGGGGATTTGGGAATTCATAGGCTCTTTTCTACGACGACCTGTCGCAAAGGAAAAAGCACTTTTGATATCTGGCCCGGTCTTGCCAACGACGTTATCGCAGCTCGTGTCTTGTTCGCCTGCCCACAATAGACTAGACTCTGTCTACGTCAGCCAACAGCTGAATGTGGCGCCCCTCCAAAAGCACACTCGGAAGGGTGAGATATGGACAAGTGCGTCTTCATTTACCTCGAATTTGTCAGACACTGGGGTCAACACCTCTTGTCGCTCGTCCAGCTTCGAATAATGGTTGGTTTTTGGCAAGGATAGTCTGCTGGGAAAGGCTAAAGAAATGTTAGTCCAATTTGGAGGAGAAGCGTGACAAGGAGAATCAGAGGATGACGTGAATAACCGTCCAATGGGCCGCTTAGGTTCGCAAGTTAATATTTTGTGTGGATGCTTGTGGAATTGGAAATCGTCTCTCACATAGTCGCTTGCAAGAGAAATATACCAAGCTTGAATTATGAGTGGAAGGTGTTGCTCCGCTCAAATGGAACACCAGAGCGTGTGTATGGGTTGGTTTGGAGAGGAATGTGGGCGATGAAATCTCTTCAGGAATATAATACCCTAGGTCCTGAGCTAATAGTCGGACGGAGGGTAGAGCTAAACCTCCAAAGCTCCACGGCGAACCCAAAGAGATGATTGTATCTTACATTTATCTTATCTTGCGGGAAAACGCGTGCGGTAGGTTCGATATGACACTCCGGACGTTACGTTCTTCGAGAAAACGCGAGTGTCTTTTGTCACTTGACCAAGTGATGGCGTTTGATGTTCAGTGTAACCGAAGGTCGAATGAATGGTGGTGACGCCAAAGACGACTACAAGAAATTGGTAAACATTGACGATTCAAAGAGAAGACACAACCGCATGGGTGCAGGATCTGGCTGTCTATATACCCTCGCAGCGGTCCTGGGCGGTGGTGGCTTGACTTTGTATCGCACAGGGGTGAGCTGAGGAGGGTTCAGAAACTGAAAGCGGCGATCGCAAGAACCCGTGGCACAGACCAAGCAAGCAGTAGAAAACCGAGGAGCTAAATCCCAAGCACGTAGCCTGCCGAAGCTCGAAGAACAATGGTGGACTCGGGGATACCGCCCGGGGGGAGGGCACCTTTGGATGGAGACGGACGGTTGTGCAGAGTCTGAGACAACGGATAGGCACAAGATACTTACGGGATGCTTGGAGACCCTTGTCCATTAACCAAAATGAATCTTCCATGTCAAGTTTTGTGTGCCCAGGAGGGGCATTGGGAAAAGACTAGGATATCACATTCTTAGCCAACCTTGTTTGGTGACCAGAAGACATGGTGATCCATTAAGAGCGTTGGCAATGTCGGCGAAAGCCCCGGTGCAAAGACAGGAAGCTGTGCCGACTGTAGGCCAATCTCGCCACCAGAGCCAAGCAGAACTCTCGGAACAGCTGCAAGGTGCAATCGGAGCGAGACTGAGACCCATCGGGTGCTAGACGGACGGGTGCTGGCGGCTTACTGGCCGAACTTGCATACGCGGCTTGTTTGCATCAAAGGCGTTGTCCTGATCGACATATACTCGCACGCAAGGGACATGACGAGATGTCCGCCGTGGAGTACACTGTAATGGCCTAGCCTATAGTATGCATAATACGAGCACGCAGGAGACGTGCTCCTCGGCGCCGTTCTAAGCATGAGGCGCAACTATTTACCCCTGGTGCTTACCTGCGTGACTCAAAATGCAAGTATCCGCCCGTCAAGGCTTCTACAATACGCCACAACCACCAAGATTTGGGTGAAGAGTGACCACTCTAGTAATGCGAGGAATGCGCTAGAGACGGAAGACTGCAGGGAAACGGCGGCAAAACGCAGACCGTGAGTAGTAAGTAGCTTGCCAGCTGCAGCGTTGATGTGACTTGACCAAAACAAGCTTTGTCCGTATTTGGACATGAGATTTTGGCCATGCGCCATCAAGCTAGTTGATATCAGCTCGAAGCCCTTTTTTATCGCGGAATCTTTTGACCTACAGGGTTAGGGACGATGCGATGGGAGAGTTAAATCGATGTTCGAGTCTAGGATGGGGATGTTTGAGCTGTCAGGGGTGTTCTCCACCGACTAGTGATCCGCGATCGCCTGGGGAGCACGGCCTCGGCCAACGACATACCCAAACAAGCATGGCAGGCCACTGTCAGTCATCCAAGCACCGGCCTTGTGAAGCCCCCACACACTTCGACTACTAGGTGGCTGGTCCCATCACAGATGATCCACTCAGGGAACAGGTAGATCACCCTCCCCTGTCCGACGTCCTGACTGTCTCGGGCCGTGGACGAAGTCGGTTCCCGTTGTACAGCAACACGTGAGAGCGATAGAGGTTTCATGTCCACGGATAGTGGATGCATCCCAACGGCCTAGAAGCCGCAGTGGTCCAAAGCAGAGAGCAAACAGTGGAAGCAAGCTCCTGATGAAGATATCGTATCATATTGGCGGCGGGGAGCCCGGATCATCGTTCAAAGCTTGCTTCGAGCAGGCAAATACGCATTGAACCAAATTCTGAGATACATGGATGATTGTGCTTCTCGAAGACCGACCAATGATAGAGGCAATTACCCGAAGGAAGAGGGAGTGGGCGTTGCTGTCCGCTTCTGACGCCGATGCGGAGCGACGACTGGGACTCTGAAAGAGGGCTAGTCTGGAGGAAGCTTGCCGGCTGCAGGTCCTTGTGTTCCTAAGTGGCAGCCTAATAGAAATTCTAGCGTTGGTGCTGGCTCCCGTCGACTAGTCTCGAACGGCATTGGTGCGAACTGCATATGTCAACATCACCAATATGGCCAGTGTCATACTTTCCCACCCGGGTCAGGCCTCGGACGGACGTTGACACGGGTAAGAACAGGAAGAGCGACGCGTGTTCAAACCCAGAGTCCTCATCGGGCGACATAGAGGCCAGAGCAAACGAGACCGGGGCGAATGGGAGAAGGGCTCAACCTCTGATCGGATCGGGCCGTTACTTGGGGGGATCAGACAGGGCCAGTGGTTGCTTGAGAGTTGGATGTAGTGGCCGGTGGTGTAAGCGGTGTGACTGAGGCCGTTACTGCCATGAAGAGTTCAGCGACGCCGCAACTGAGAGCCAAGATTGGGGGCCCCAAGGGCCGTTTGGTTCAATCCCAAAAGGATCTCTGTACAATGTGACTAAAGCTCAAGTGTCAATATTCCGTTGGGGGTCCAAATGCGGTGACGGGGTCAGGGGGGTGAGTCTTGAATACCTCTGGGCACTTCAATCGTCTGCTACGACCAAGGAAAGGCGGAGGGGAGACAAGGGAATGCGGGCCGGCAACACAGACAAGCAACTAGGTAAGCCAGCAATCAAGCAGGAGAGGTGCACATGTGAGGCCCAGAATGTGTTACAGCCCGGGATGATGGGGGAGGAGACCTGATGCTACCTGGCAGGGCATGCTGTACTCGAACCGTCTATAGAAATGTGGTGCCCGTTGACAAGCAGGCTACTGCACAGCAGCGTCAAATGGTCTCAGATGCAGGTGATAGATAAAATTCGGGGCTGGAGCAAATGGCGACCCTTGTTGTGCGCCTAGTCCCGGCTTTCTGGGCTGGGCATTCCTATGGCATGCCAGCCCGTGCCATCATCTCATCCCGACATCACCTCCCAAGCTGGGATTTCTTTTTTGGTGTGACAGAGGCGGTGTTGCTTAGGCCGCCATGGTTCAAGATTCTCGGGGTTCGACTTGCCACTGGATGCCTCAATGGGCCAGGTATCCGGGCCAAGGCCGCTCGATCCGTGCATGTATATACTGGCGCTGCTGTTGAGGTACCCGGTATCCGGCACCGATTCCCCAGCACATGGGAGCGGGTTTAACCTCTTCCTCTCTGGGTCCGAGATGCGAGTGGATGATGGGAATGCCGGCGAGAACGGGCTTTGGTTTGGTTGGGTGAGAGCGGGCGTCGACAAGCGAAGAGCTGTCACGCAGGCGAGGGCAGATTCGCCAGCAAAACCCCCGACAACACGTTTAGACCGGTGAAGAATGGCCCCTTGCCGATTGCCCAAGGGCCTTGGCACGTGCAGCCCAGTCACGACCGGTCACACCCTACTGTAGGTGCATCGGTCAACACGCCTCTCCATGCCTACTCTGCCATCCGTCTGCATTGTACCTGGGCTGTAGGTACAAAATAGCAGGGCAAGACATGACCCTTGCTGAAAAGAAGGTCTGTCAGTGGGGACAGCGGGGCTGTGGGTCCAAAGTTTCAGGGCCTTTGTGTAAATACAGAATACAGAATGCGGGCTGCAGGTGGATTTTGTGGATCTGGTCGCGCTAGCTGCTCTGCATGGATTGTTTATTATTAGTTTCGTCCGAACAAGTGCCGCCGCTACTCACGGCACTGGGGCAGGGACAAGCTAAGTACTGTGGACGATGTATTGGCATCGTCCTGAGTGTCAACTGTCATCTTTCACTTTCTACGAGTACGAAAATCGGTACAGAAGTAGGTAGACCTTTGGGATACCGGGAAAGTTATGGAAGATCCCGGAGCAAATCCACCAACCGCCCGGCGTTGAATGTGGGAAGATTGGCGACTGCTGCACCACCTTCGTGGGCCTTTGAAACGGGCCAGGAGTAGATTCAAAGAGTGAATGCCAAATTCTGTACATGCTGGTGGGGTACCTGGCTAAGTGGAATTATGACCTGATGTGCACCTTAAGATGTGACTTGACAAACACGTTTGAATATCCTGCTCAAGTTGCCTTGCATGTTGAGCCCACCCCAGTCCCCAATGCATATTATCAAAGAAAAGCCACACCCTCCTTCACAAGCCCTGCGGCACACAGCATTAGGTAGATCACCACCAACCTTCCTCAAGTCGCCAAAAAGCGAGTGTCAATGACCTGCAAATCTCCGCTGACACGCATCTGGCCAAACTGTTGGTTCGGGGCCAATCCTCGCCAACCCATTACAGCGGCCTTGGCCGAATTTTCAGCCGGCTAGTCATCAGAAAGCAACAGCTGTCACCCTCTCAAGAGCCCGAGCCAACAATATCCGACCAAGGCAAGGCATGCCGGAAGTTTCCAGGGCGATGACACAAACCGAATGGTCCGCGCTCCTTTGCAGAGAGGGCATCATAAGCTCGCTTGTCGGATTACGGAAGTCGTACAGCGCAGTTTCTTGGTCATGGGTGACCCTGGAGGGCTGAAAGACGATAAAACCACACCGGTATGACTTCTTCATTGGGCACTTCTTTCTTGTCAAGATGGTATGATATTTCGGAGCCTCGAACTTCACCGGCCGCTAAAGTAGCTAGATACAACGGCAACTGCCGACTGTCCATCTCCACGACAACTGAATGGTGTTCGGATGCGTGATGCCACCATGATCAGTGCCGGGGCTAGATCTATCTCCACACGGTATTGCCACCGCCTTGAATCGACAACTGTGGGTAAAGAGCACCAGACAAATTCGCTCTCCGACTCATGGGCGTATCAATACCAAATGGGGCAGGAGAGTTGTCATATATCATAAAACTGGGGCATCTAGGTTCCGTTGACAGAATAATGGTATGCTCAAGCCAAACATTCATGACATAGGGAACGCAGGCAGCAACCCGGCCCAGGGTGGCCCATTGCATTTTGTGGCCTTTTCCTCAGTACATGTGTGCTAGATATCAATACTTACGCGCCACCTGGTGGATTTGGGGGGGGGGGGGCGACTGTCATCGGCCGATTTCGAGATCTCTGTTGACCCAATATCCCCGGGAATCTAACCCCTGCACCAGTATGCCACAATTGAACCTCAGGCATTCTTCTTTAGTACACCAGACGGAGCCAATCCATGAGGATTACTGTCAGTGATGGGACACACCCCTGCCGCATCCCAAGAACAAGCTGCAGCACAAACAAGCGTGACTTGGCAACATACCCAGCTTCCAGGTAAACCAGCCTCCTCCTCGATGTAAGTCGCATGCAAACTACCATGAAGGTAGCTTCCTCACAATATTGGGTACAATGATCATCGTGAACATTGCTTTCATGAGAGTGTTCTAAGTGCTCGACAGCAAGACCTAGTTTACAACCACTTGCTAACCCTTTTTTACTGCGAAAATGAAATAAAGGGGAGAAATACAACATACAGTTTCCCAGTGACCAAGGATATGCGGGGACAATCATTGCATTTGGGCTTACCAAATCAAATGAGGGCAACTGACGGCAAAGCCGTGTTACTCAAACCGATTGACCCATCAGATTTCGATCGAGAGCCAGTTTTCTGGACTGGCTCGCTTCCCATTTCCACATTAGGCCCTTGTAAAACAAGAATTTATAGGATTGTTGCTGTGCTAAAAAATACTATAATGAATTCCCAGGTCGAGAGCCGTCTCTGCCGCGGGCCGCTCATCTTTGCGGGTGGTTGCTTGCACTTGACGGGGGCGATTTGAAATCCCTTCGTTGCATCGGCGGCAAGGTTGGCAACGAGGATGGGATGAAAGGAGTGATACGTGGCAATACCTAGGGGAGCACGACGTGGAGTTTCGACTCATGTCCGGTAACCAATGATTTCGACCAGATCGGGTAGCCATTGACACCATTGACACCCCTTCTGGTATGAACTAAATTATCGAATTACCTTCCATGCCGCCTCACTCTCAATTTATTTTCTTCGACTAAGTCGGCACACCTGGATGGAACATGAATGATAGATAGTTTTACTAATCACAGACGTCACGTATTGTTATTTGTTTCCTTTTTGTAAAAAAGGCACCATCATTGGAACCTTGACTTCATATTACTTGCCAGAAGGTCTATTTGCAGTATTCATCATCTTTTTGTACAAAACTGCTTGTACTTGTTGTAGATTATGCCTCAATGATGCCCAGCCGGCGTCCGATTTCTGGGTGGTTCAAAAGGTCTTTCTTTGTGTTGCAGTCTTGCCGCTAGGACTGAGACACCGATGCAAGCAGCCGTGAACTAAACCAAATGGTGGTTGTCTCGCCTTCATGTCTCGAGGGATTAACCTGGTTTACTATCAATTTAAACAAGCCACTATAATCATTTTGCTAACAGCCAGTGGATGACGGGGCTGGTCGACGCTGACTGCGACAAGGATTAAGCAACGCGTAATGAGGAGCTGAGTGCGAATGATAAGCCTCTACAATTCCTGGGCATTGAATGACGGCGAACAAGGGAAAATTCCCTACACGTGTTTAGGACCAGGCAGTTAATTTTGCGCCACGCATCACTCGAAGATATCGTGACGTAGTAGCAGCGAACTTATACACATCTCGTGGAATGGCTGGGCAAACAACTCGATTTGGAAGTTGGAAGTTGGAAGTCGCTTGATCGGTAAGACAACAAAGTCGTTTACGCGCCATAAGGGGGGAGTTGAGGGCCGGGGAAAAGACTGTCTGACAAAGCACTGGCAATGACACTCTGACAACGGAAAGCATTCAAGATAATGCTGGCCGCTGACGTTCCTATGGGGCGACGCCAGATTCCAACCGCATCGCATGGGCGCGTGTCTAGCTTTTCCATAACACAAACGGCATTGGTTTGAGCCCGACAATCAGTGTAAATCGTCTTAAACTCCCAGCCTATGGACGGTCACAAGCAGGCCGACCAAAATGCCGGGTGACTATTCGGCCCGCAGGCGGACGAGCAGGAAGAAATAGTACGGGCTGGGGATAGACAGGGATATAGTCAGCGGGGGCACTAAGAGATGACGAGGCACGCTTCAGCACAACTGGGCCGTGTGAGTGAGCATCAGAAAACGATGGGAGTTGGCTTCATTGCCGTGATTGTTCGGGGGCTGTTCTGCATCGGCATGGTACATGGCATGGGTGGGCTGTGGCGCCCTGCCCCCTAATAAGAGCTACATTGACTCTTGGAAAGCGGCTGAGCCAGGGCTGAGTATGAGTAGGGAATTAGATATGTCTTACAATCCCCGTAGTACGAATACACCCCGAGGCTGCTGGCGTTGATGCAAGGTCGTATCCCACTCTGATCTGAGGCGCTTGGGCTGATAAATCGCTGAGATGGTAGCGGGATGCATCTGAGGCGATGCATGGCAGGCGGCAGTAGTGCTGTGAGTCACTGGATGGCAGCGCAATGACAGCGCAGTGACTCCCCCAAATCTGCCTAAAATCCGCTAACCATCTCCACTGCGGTCCCTAAAGACGCGGGAAACCCATCCACCTTGACTCATCAGGAAACCCCAATTTCATCATCGTTAACTCTCCGCCTGGGGACAAAAGAGACTCGCGCTCCGCTCCTGTTTGGGCCTGATCTCTCCTCTCGCTTCTCACTTCACGTCGCCCTCTTCGCAAGGCGACCTCTCCCGGGCATGCCGAAGAAAAGACACTATAAGTCCTTCAAGCCAACCTCGACGGCCTTCCCGACCGCGGCGTCAACGTCCAGTATCGCCGGTGAGTGCATCATTCGCTTTGTCGCCCTCTCTCACCCGCCACACCCCTCCCCCTCCCTCCTCCCTCCTCCCTCCTCCCTCTGCCACGCCCCCAATGGGTCAGGCCGCCCTCTCGGCTTGCTTTCCTTAGAGACGCCCCCTCCCAAGCCCAACGTCCGACCTCGTGGCCGCCAGAGTCTCACAGCGTGTGCTCAGCAGACAGACCTCAGAGGAGCGTCAACGAGCTGCTTGCAAACTTGCGTCGCACCTCGATTAGCCCCTCCGCCGCCGCACAGTCCGCCCTGCCTGCAGCCGCCCCGAGTGTTCCTCCAGCCATCAGAGAGATTCTCCAGATTCCCGAAACCCCTGCTCCTCGCCCCCGACGCGTCGCTCGCCAGAGGTTTGATGGAACTGGCCGGAGGCTTCCCGCCGGCCCTCCTCCCCCACGGAGCTGGGTCTCTCGTCGGCAGACCGACGAGCCTGGCGCACATTGGTCAGGCCCCTCGAGGCTGAAGCTAGAGAATCTGAACGATACTGTCTTGCCTGGGACATATCTCCCCGAGCGAGGGAGCTTGATTGACATTGTGCTGCAAAAGCTTGCGTATGACTGGGCCTTCCATCGAGTATACAATCAGTACCATCTGTACTTTATCCCAAACCACTTCAAAGCGGCATTGATACGCTTTGTTGGAATCGCAAGCGAGGATGGTCTCTCTCTGAGCGACCTCAGGGCCATCCTTCTGCCACCCCCGGATACTTTCGAGGATGACGAATTGGAGAGCTTGACCCTCTCTAATGCTGAAATCAACTATCTTGACCTCTCCGGGTCTGTTGGTCGTTCACTGAAACTCAAGGATGTTAGGGAACTCATCTTCTCTTCGCGAGATGACGAGACAACTTCTACAGAGCCCCAGGACTCTTGGGATACGGCCGAGGTTGCTCCAAGCCCATCCCGGGCTCTGCTTCCGAACCTCACCCACCTATCTCTCGCTTTAGATCCCCGTCACGCTTCATCCGCTTCCTGGAAACAGCTCCTTGGCTTCTCGTCCAAACTTTCGTCTTTAACTCACCTCAGCCTCGCTTACTGGCCCGACCCGTGTCTCATCAACCAGGGTCGACTTTCCACTGTCGCTTCTCCCCAGGGAAACATACCTTATGGGGGTACGAATCTCTATTCTCACTCGATTGACCATGATTGGAGTGAGACCTTGCTGGTTTTGCGCTTGTTGAGTAAGAGCCTCTATGCGCTAGAGTTTCTAGATCTCACTGGTTGTTCGTCATGGTTCAAGGCCCTGATGATAGAATCAGAGCACGACTTTGTCGATTGGGTTAGTAACTGGGGGAAGATAACCGAGCTGCGGCTCTGCGCAGGGTTTAAACCTGGGGAGGACGCTCTGCCATCTGAGGTATCGAGCTACATAGAAGCAGCGGGAACTGCTAGGAATGTTGAGAAACACATACGAGCAATGAGGGCTGGCCAAGGTAGATTTGTCACTGTAGAAAGGGACGATTTAGCATCGTAGATTATCATAAGTAAATACACCATAGTAGAATGGTTTCAGTTATATGCCTCCTCAACCCAACGGCCTAAAGCTTTTAATGTTCTACTTGGGATTCTACGTTCAGTAGTGCTCTGAATTTGCCTCGGGACAATAACAGTTCCTTTTGCTTTCCGACTTCAACGACGCGGCCCTTTTCCATGGCTATAACACTGTCATAACCGATAATCGTGTCCAGGCGGTGGCCGATGGAGATGACTGTGTGGTGCTTGAACTCGGTTTCGATAATCTGCTTGACGGTTTGTTCTGTCTTCTGGTCCACACTGTTTCAGATCAGAACCCAACATCATACCAGACGAGCCATTTGTTTGGTTGGGGAAAATGTATACCTGCTCGTTGCCTCATCCATGACAACAACGTTTGAGACAGGCTTGCGAAGGACTGATCTCGCTAAGAAGAAAAGCTGTCTCTGCCTGTGGCTAAGCATATTTTCTTCGAGGAGAGCATCAAGGCCTCCGTTTCCCTCGATGGCATCCCACAGCCCCACGAGAGCCAGCGTTTGAAGGATATATTCTGTAGGGCATGCCCCAAATGGGTCTATATTCTGGCGAATCGTTCCGGGAAGAACAAACTGGTCCTGCGAGATGGTAATGAATCGTCGGCGGATCGTTTCTCGTGCAATTGAGGAGAGAGGGATACCATCGACGACTATCGATCATGATGATTGGTCTAGAAGACGGAGAAGCGAGAGCAGCAACGACGACTTCCTGCTGGGAGAATTTAACCGAGTGGCAATATGAATAGATGGGGTGTCTGATTCTCACCTTGCAATTCTCCCACATATTCCAACCTTTTCGCCCGCTCTGATATCAAGATTGATTCCATTCAGAGCTTTGGTCTCTCTGTCCATGTCGTATGATGCGGTCAAATCCTTTATTTGAATCATACCTTTATCTGGCCACGCCGATGGTGGCTCTTGGGTCTCCCCCTGGTCGTTTTCGCTCTTCACCTCCTCTGAAAATTGCTCGATGCGTGCCACAGCGCCGATTGACGTCTCGATGGAGGTCCAGAATTGGATTAGCATGTTGAGGGTTTCGCTAAGCCCGATCAGCTGCACAAGCGATACACCTGTTAACCCGACATTTGTTCTTCCGCGCAACATCGGAGCAAACCCTACTACCAGCAGTGCAAGCACCGCAGCTGTCATGTCCAACACCAGTACCAACAAGCGTGGCACCATGGTGAGCAGATAGAACGGGCGCTGAGAGCGATCCACGAGGGCATAGTTGGACTTGATGGCTACGGGAGCCCAGCCAAAGGCGCGAACAGCAGCCAGACCGCTGAGGGTCTTGAGGAATTGGATGTAGATGGGGGCCTTTTCTTCGAGGTTGAGGAGACGAAACTGGCGCGAAGTTCGAAGGTAGCCGCGCTGGAGGTAGAAGTAGAGGGCAAATAGGAACGGGAAAGCGATGGCCACACAGTAGCTGGAGGCTGTTAGAAGTCCTGCCTTTGCAATAACACCGAGAAAGCCTGTGGAGGCGTGAAGTCAGGGATGGTTAATCGTAAGGAGGGGGTTACACTCTCGCAAGTGTAACAACAAGACCAAGAGGGAGACGATTATCAATCATTCCAATGTCTTGGGAGAATATGAGAGCATGTTAGCATCGATTTTTCCATGGAACTTGCTTCCGTAAAAAGTATACCTTGTCGTCATAGATCCAAGATCCATTGTCGTGAATAGGGATAGTGGAGCGCTATAGGGTTAGCAGACTACATGACTTCCTTTCAAGTAGTCTTACTTTATAACTGCCCCAAGCAACCTGTGATGCAGAGATAATACCCGGTTCTAAGAGTTTCTCCTGGAGTATTCGCATCGTCCCAGAGCTTGAGCCATACCGCTAGGCTTCTATTAGCATAATTCTTGTATCTGTGTTCAATCTCTTGGTTTTGGGAGGTACAGGGGTGACGAACTGGGAAAGCTCTGCAAAAAGGCCCATGCAATCTCGATGACGAGCAATATTCCAAGAAACAGGTGACTAATGCTTTCAAAATAGTATCGATATACCGTACGGTCACCGAGTTGACGCCGCTTATCGGATGCCGTGTTTGGAGTAGGTTCAACCTTTGGGCGACCAATTGAGATTTGGTCATCATCGTGCATTTCAACGATGACATCCCTGGAAGACGGCGCCACAGACTAGAGTTTCTCTTTGAGGAGACTCTGGACATAGCCCCCATTTTTGCGAAGATTGTCAAAGTTTCCCTGTTCAGAAACTACGCCGTCTTCAAGTGAAACGATCCAATCCGCCGCCAAAGGGAATTCAACTACAAATGTGTCAATAAAAGGAACTGTAGCCTCACGATGTGCCTACCTGGTTGTGTGGCAAGAATCACTGTAGTGCACCATTTTTTTTTCAGAAGCCCATTTCGACCAAAATGTTGTGAAAACCCGTTCTTGCGGTTTGGTTGTCAAGCCCAGCGAAAATATCATCGAATAGGGCAATATGGGGCCGGGAATATATTACTCGAGCTAATGCCTAGGAAAGGTTAGAATGCCATGGTATCTATATTTCGTACCTACCATTCATTGTTTTTGCCCGCCACTAAGAGCCAAACCCTTGCTCCCAACAAGGGTCATGTCTCGGTCCGGCAGTTGCTCCAAGTCTTTTTCGAGGTCGCTTGAGTGGACAACGAGGTCGTAATGTAACAAATCAAAACTCGAATGACCAAATATGTTGTCCCTTATTGATTTGTTCTACTCAGTTAGCTCAAGTCGAGGTATTCAAATGAGAGCACTACTCACCACGAGCCAAGGGCTTTGATCACACCAAGACAGACGCTCTCCTTTTAGACTAATGACTCCAGTGGTAGGTATCTCTCCTAGCAACCCTTTCAGCATTGTGCTCTTTCCAGAAGCTACTGGCCCGATTAGAAATGCAAATTGGCCCCGTTCCACAGTCAAATCCACGTTGCGGAGAACGTCACGTTGGTCGGACCATGCGAATGTCGACCGCTTCACACCAATGGCGATACTTTCTGAGTTATCTTCAATAATGGAAGCAGCGTTCCAGTTTCTGAGGGGCCGAAGTTTCATAGAACCCCCATCATAACCACCAAAGATCCCGTTCCTTACCCTGGAACCAAGTTGACGATATTCTCGGCGCGGCTCCTTGGCCAGGAATTTCTCAATTCTTTCAAAGGCGTCCATCGCAGCGCTCATGTCAAGAATGGTTTCAAACATCCAGAATAGAGGTTGGCAAGTAGAATAATTAGCGAGAGGGCCGAGAAAATTCTTGTCGCATCTAAAATATGACCAGAGTGTGCGGCAGTACCTTGGAATATGGCGAAAGCGGCCACGGGCGATAGAAGGGGTGGGATTTGAGCAATGGAAGATGTGATGCTGGAAACCACGCGGAATGGCCGAGAAGCGTTGATTTCGTTGATGCGGAGTTTTGCGATGGTCTGATAGCATGCTTGCGAGACCAGACATTTTTATGCTTTTTATGTGACCGATCATGGAGGATGTGATTCCTAGAAACGGTCAGCTACACCATGCTGCTTAAATTGTAACCATAATTTCCTTGGCACTTACCAACTCGCCTCTCAGTTTCGCCTAGCCAGACTACTTGATACTTTTTTGCAAAAGGCGCCACGGCAACGGTACACATTAGAGCAGTGAATGAGACAATGATGGGCCCGGAGGCGGCGTATCCGATTTGAATGCTAAATAACCAAGTTGCGATGGAAATCTGAATGGTGTTTGCCCAGAATTCGTGGATCTCCCGGGCAGCTCGGATGATTACATCGACCTACATCGAGCTGCATCGATGTATCAGTTTCGGCTTTTTTTTTTCATAAAAAAAGAGAAGAAAAGAAAAGTGAACTTACATCTGATGACATGAGCGTGACAGCGGCCGAATCATCTACCGCCGCATTACTCATCTCGGCTGCCTTGGAAAAAATGGCAGAAACAAGTATTCCTCGCAGCATGGTAAATGAGCGACCATTTCGATGCCAGTAGAGGGCCTGTGTTAGTGCGATCCCAAAATAGACGAGCCCGTATGCAGCAAAGAGTCCATAACCGACGTTATCGAGTTGTGATGAATCGTCGAGGAAAATGAGGAAACGGTTCAAAACAAGCGGCTGGCAAATGGCAAATGCCAGGAGAGCGAGTCGCGGTGCAACGACGGCGACCAGCGATGTTCGCAAAGTAGCGATGCAGCAGCGAATAACACGGTGCTTGCATCCCGATGGCGCTGGGAAGAGCTTTAGTACACAAAGTACGTCACGAATTTAAGGGTGATTTTTAATAGTTTCAAAAAGTAGCCATGTAAAAATGGTAGGCCCGACCTTTGCGCAAATGGTGCCAGAATCTCTCATTCACAGAATACAGGTTCCCCGGTGTTGAAACCCCGCAAACAACAGGGAGGTGACCCACGCAAAGACGGCGCGGGGGTAGAGACCCGCTGTAACCTCCGGCGTATACGGACCGGTGCCGGGGACCAGGTACGTGGATTTGAGGGCAAATGATGCTGTGAAAGTGGCCGTGATGGAATCATGGACAGTGACCGGGTGAAGCAGCCACAGGGTGAGCAGCCACAGGGTGCGCAGCACCGCTAGGTCCAAGACCAGCGATACGAACAGGAAGACATTCAATAGCGACGAAGGGCGGGGAGATTTGGCATGCTCAGTATATGAGAGAGCACAGGACATCAAGCTTGAGGCAAAACAAACACATGTGGCAGCGATGGAGACATGACTAAACCCGGTGCTGGCAGAATGGGTAGCCCAAAGCATCACAAGGACAAGTAGTCGACTCTTGGTACAGGTAGGTGATAACGCAACAATATGGTATACTAATACAGGTAACAGGGTTTTGCTGGTGGCCACAATGTATGATGCAGTAACATGTTGCTAATAAGGGCAACTACTTTTTTTATAATTCTTTTTTTATTCTTTTTATTTATTTTATATATAGAATTGTGACTATTTCATACACAAGGTAAATCTTATAGGTTCTTGGTATTCGAGCAGGCTTGGCTGTTATTGTAACCACTGCTGGCAGAACATGAGGTTTCTCCCCATTGACAAATCAGCAGCACTACCAAATGAGTCACCATTTGCCGAGTCATTTTCCCCATACCATAGAGACGGCATCGCATGCCCCATAGCTGAAACTTGACCATGAATTCATTCGGCTGGACACGTCGATCACAAAAGGGGTCTTGCGCCTGCATCTCGCTCGGGCAATGGTTCAGATCGACTTAGCATCCTGCCATCCCAAGACGAGATGGCCCGAGCTCACCCAACCCCCAAGGCGAGTCACCCGGCGTGAGTCACCACGCTGGGCGGAATGTCAATACCGCCGCGTCGTGTGTCTTGTGAGACGGCCTTCGTGGGGAAAAGAAACTGCAAACTGATGAAAGTGAAGGAGTAGGGGGATACTTAATACAAGCCAACGCCAGACAATTTTCAGCATCAAAGGGGTTCCCGGCAGAACATCAAGACGAGTCCTGCAAATAATTTCCATTACTTGACTTGCACGTCTTTCTTTCGTTCCAGATCTAAGAGTTATTCCCCTTTCCCACCCCCACTTCTGCCATAATGACGTCGATGGCATCCGAGTCCGTAGCCACCATCCTCTGTACATCTAAGCAGACACGATTCCACATCGAGTCGCCAAACTATCGCGAGGTGCGTTGGCCACGACCGAAACAAAATCTTTAATTTACCAATTCTCATCATGATTATAGCTTGAAATTGAAGGCATTAACATCACCGTCACCTCTAGTGGCAAGACGACTGGAAAATCCTCTGCAAAAGCCAAGTCTAAAGTCAAAGCCGATGGCATTGAGATACTCTCCAACGCCAAGCTTCGGCTGAAGGAGGGCCAGCGATATGTCCTCGTCGGCCGCAACGGCACGGGAAAATCAAGTAACCCACCTCGTTCAACTTTCCAGTTTCTCTCTCTCTCTCTCTCTCTCTCTCTCTCTCAAAAGCACCGTATTGACAACCCATGTAGCATTGCTCAAAGCAATTGCCGAGAAGCTCATCCCCGGCATCCCTGAGGGTACGCGCATAGCTATCTTGCAGCAATCAAGGCTCGTCGATGGAAACACATCCGAGAAGCCTGCGTCTGGAAATGACCGGGCTTCCACCGTTTTGGAGGAAGTGATTGAACGAGCCACTGCAAAGCATGCCGTCGAGCAAGAAATCAAGGGTATTTATATATACATTCCGGTCCCTGGTTTACATGTCTTTTTACTTACACCCGCCAGTTTTGTCTGATGGCATTAATGGTTTGGACTCGTACGCACCGGTTCGAGCTCTAAGGCAGCTCAAGCACCACAGACACCAGCAACAACTTTTCCGTCTTGACAAGGACGCCCAACTTCGCAGCGGTGCCCGTGGCTTGCAAGCACGCAAAGCCCTCGTGGCCCACGAGAAGGTCGTGGCCGAGTCCAATGCTCTGTAAGCCATTCCAATACCCGGTTTCACACTTTGCGTCCCACTAACGGGTCGACTAGAGTAGAGCAGTCGAATGATGACATTTCCGCCGAGGTTCTCCAAGCGGAAACGCAGGAAGCGGTGGATATGCTGGCTGATCTGCAGATTCAGATTGATCCCGCCCGCGTTGCTGAAATCGAGTCAAACGCTAAAAATATTCTTACCGGCCTCGGCTTCGCGGAAGCGCTCATGGAGAAGCCCATCACCAGCCTTTCTGGCGGGTGGCATATGCGAGCGGCTCTGGCCACGGCACTTCTTCAGGAGTCAGATATCCTCGTTCTAGACGAGCCCACGAATTTTCTCGACCTTCTGGGCATTATATGGCTACAACGTTACCTTAAGGGGCTTGAGGATACCGAACGACCTCCGACCATGATTCTCGTCTCTCACGATCGCGATTTCATTTCGGTCTGTACTGACTTGCTCATTCTAAAGGACAAGCAAATCACCCCATTCCATGGCGATTTAACCACCTATGAAAGATCACAGTCAGAGCGCAGGCTCTGGCTCACCAAGATGAAGGAGGCCCAGGACAAGCAAAAGGCGCACATTGAAAAGTCCATCGCCGCCAACATCAAGGCCGGCAAAGCCAACGACGACCAGAACAAGCTGCGTCAGGCAAAGTCTCGCCAGAAGAAACTTGATGACCGGTGGGGATTGCAAGTCAGCGAACGTGGCGGCCGTTTCAAGCTGAACCGTGACCTTGTCGGCTATCACCTGACTGCTCGTGAAGACATCGATATCCCCCCCGAGGACCGCCCTGTCATCATCTACCTCCCAGAACCCCCAGATCTACGTTTCCCGGGGGCCCTGATATCCCTGGAGAATGTCGCCTTCCGATATTCAGCCAAGACGCCCCTCATCCTCCAAGGAGTTACATTGTCCGTCAGCATGGGCGACCGTGTCGGAATCCTTGGCCTGAATGGCACTGGAAAATCCACGCTCATCAAGATGCTCGTGGAGGAGTCTCGCCCCAGTTCCGGCACAGTCACCACCCACCCCCGCCTGAAGCTCGGGTACTACTCCCAGCACGCCGTCGACTCGCTCAAAGACCTGGGTCGCGAGGAGCCCGAATTGACGGCCCTCGCCCTCCTCACCCGCGACGCTGAAAACGTGTCTGAAGAGCTCAACGAGGGCGAGCTCCGCGGCCTGCTGGGAAAGCTCGGTCTCCCAGGGCGCATCGCCTCCGACATACCCCTTACGAAACTCTCCGGAGGGCAAGTCGTGCGCGTGGGGCTGACCCGTCTGTTCTTGCGTCGCCCTCATTGCTTGGTCCTCGATGAAGTCACGACACACCTCGACTACGAAACAGTGACGGCACTGCGGGAGGCCATCCGCGACTGGGAAGGCGCCGTGATACTGGTAAGCCACGATCGATGGTTTATGCGCGGTGCGATTGAGGGCGCCCTCGACGAAGATGAAGAAGAGGACGAGGAAGACAGGGTGAGAAGGCGTGTTGTGTATAGGTTGAAGGGGGGCAAAATGACAAAGTTGGAGAATGGAGTGGAGGAGTTTGAGCAACTCATGGGGAAGAGAGCAAATAAGTTATTGCAAGCGTAAAACTCGGTAGAACAGTAGAGAGGGAAAACAGTCGTGCGGCATTGTTGCCATCACCAATTGGCCATTGCGATGGATCAATTTTACATATATAGATCTACCACAGATCTCACTTGTCAATCACCCGGGGACTTGCGAGAACCTTCAACAGCGGTTTCTCCAAGATACTAACACTCATCTGGCCCCCCTTTGGCAATTGAACAACAGTGCCGTCAATGCACACGACACGCCACCGTTCATCCTCCTCCTGTGTGGTAACTTGAACCTCATCCACCTCCTCATACCCAATCTTTTCGCCATCATCCCACTCCATGTTTACATGCTTGCCCCCGTCGTACGCCTTCATCATCACGTCCATGGTCCTCTCCCCTCCGAGAGGGGCGAAGTGGACGAGCCTGAGCTGCCTCTGGAGTGGCTGCGTGGCTGGAGAGATGGCAAAGGTTCGCTCCAAATTGGAAACCAGGGCGGTGAGCACGTAGGCGTGTATATCGCGCGGGATAGGTTCAAACTCGACAGACCCAGAGCGTCTGATGGCGACTTGGGCTCCGTATGGGTGGGACTCTTTCAAGAGTTCCTGCGCCACCATGCCGAAACGCTTGTTCCCGTGTACGCGATAATCAGGCGTATCACTCTCGTACACAATGCTTGCATGGAAACCGTAGCTGGCGACGATGGCGCCTTTGAGGTGTGATACAGAAACCTCCTTCTTTTGAAACTGACTGGCGTCCTCGGGTTGGCTGGTGCCTTTTGATTTATCAGTGAAGGTAACTATGTGTGATCCAGGCGAGAAGGATGCCCTGAAGATGGGGAGATTGGCAGAAACACCTTGAAACAGTGTACGGATGCCATGGACAAGTGGCGTCGGACCCGGGGCCGAGTAGAGGGGCTTGTGTGAGGAGTGAAACAAGGCATTCCCAGTCCCGAGGGGAAGAAGCGCCATCAAAGGCAGGGTCGCAGGCGCAGCATCTTGCTCAGAACCATGAAGCAGATCAACGACTCCTCCGTCCCCGCTCAGCAGCACAATGGTCCTTGCCTTGGAGTCTTGGGAAGCCAAAGCCCACATGTTCCTGGCGAAGTTTCGTATATCCTCCGCGCTTTGGGTGACGGTGAGTCGATAATGCCCCTCGGGTGTAGTCTTTCTGCCGAGATGGGTTGCGATGAGCTGCCACAGAGGTTGGAGAACGGCCGTCCAGAGCTGCAGGGCTAGTCCCGTGCCTGATTTTGTAGACACAATGACATCTACATCGTTGTCTGTTCCGTTCTGCAAGTACGTCGGAAATTTCTCGAGAGCATATCGTCGCAGGGCCTCGGCCGGCACTGCCTTTGCCCTGAGTAGAGAGAGCTTGTAGCGTTTCTCGCTGTCCTCTGGGTCCTCATTGACGCAGCAGATCCAAAACTCGGGCCCCGGGCCGTCTGATTGAGAGTCTGCAAATATGAACAGAATTTCGTCAACGCCAATCCTTTCGGTTGCGCCAGCGCAGACCCAACTCAGATGGCCATCTGACAGGGTGACATTCTTTACAGCCTTGACCGGTGCTCCCGACAGTGCGGAGCTCATGGTGCGGGGAACGTCGAGGGGGGCACGATGTCAACGACGAACCAAACTCCAAAAAAATGAACGAAAGAGATGGAAGCTGGGAAAGCGAGTGGTGTGAAAATTCAAAAAGGGAGTGAGCTTTTCGGTTCGAGTTATAGGGATGAAAAAAGAGAAGAAAAAACGCGGGCAGTTGCAGTACTAGAGTAATACACTTATCAGAGACAAATCTTGACGTGCTGACGCCAAAAAGTGACGCACTGTGTGGTCTACATAGGTAGATAGGTATTGATTCGGCTGTACAATCTTCCACAACACCTTGTTTCTTAGTAGTTCAGCGTGCACATTCGTGACTGGGTCACTGGTGACGGCGATTTATCTAGCTTAGTAACTTGGGTATCTCATTTGGAAAAGGTCCTCTACTCTATCTACCGGCTGCTAGCCTTGGACATTGGGCCCCAGTTCTCTCTCGGGTTTATCTGATAGCGTACGTATTTTTGTTCTCCTCGTCGTCGCGCCAGCCTGGCCAGCTCACCATTGAACACCAGCGTCTTGCGCAGTTCCAGTTCGCTCCGAGGAGCTGTCTCGTTTTCATTCGATGCAGGGGCTGCCTTGTTAGCATCTGTAAGCGCAGACGATGCGCTTTCCTCTTCAACGCCTTCCATCTGGGTATCTTCTTTGGATGGTTCATCCTGTGACTCTGCATTCTCGCGCCCCACGAGACCAGCATCCTTGAGAATCTTCCATGCGGCAGAAGACGTCTTGATGTTGGCCTCCTTAATGGGCGATTTCTGTCGAATCCATTCAGTCATCACCCACCAGATGGTGGACCAGGGGGCATCTGTCTTTATGCTTCCTGGTCGACAGTGGCTTCGGGTAGTTCGGTATCCCAAATGAATCAATGCCCCGCGAATCATGTCTTCGCTCGGAGTTGAGCAACTAACCACATTTGCCAACCTACTAGGAATGAAAAAGAAGGGATAATTGTCGACAGTCGCAAGCTGTACGTCTTTGGGGTCGACAGGCTCAGTAACCTCCGGTCCTGGAATATGCTCTTCCAGCGCAGTCCGGAGCATGCCCTCCAATCTGGGCAGAGTACCATAGACCGAGCTGTCGGCTCCAGGGATCTGCTCCAAGAGCCGCTTGATGAAATCTGGAGAATGAATGTACCCTCCGTACATTGGTCCGCTTACATGCATTTTGAACCCACAGTGATGGCAGAACCGGTCCGCGGTGGGACCTTGTGCCATGGTATGCTTGTAGAATGCGGCGCTTCCCTTCTTATTCGGCGTAGGTTTGCTCCTCAAAAGAGGCTGAGTCTCCCAGGCGCCGCATCCCTGGTCGCAGCTATAGACCAGCATTGTCTTGGACGCAAGGAATTTGACAGACTGCGGTGACTTGGTGACACGAATAAAAAACTTGGTATAAAAATCGATCGAGAGTGAGAGAAGAGGCTCAATCGCCAGGCCATAGCGTGCCGCTGATGTCGCCACGGCATTCAATACCAATCTTAGACCAGCTTCGTGCGAATGCATGCCCTTGACGGGGATTCCACCATACAGGGCGTATGTCTTCTCACAGTAGCTATGCCCAGCCCACACCGCGCTATCGGTGCAAGTAATGCAGAGAAGACCGCCGTCGTCTCGGACAGCCTGAACAGCAGCGTCAAAGAAGGGTGCGGCGGTGCCATAAGGGTCCAGGTCGATGACATCAAATTTGTTGCTCTTGGCAGGGTTTCCTGACCGGTCCCGATGCGACAAATCGTCCGCAATTGCACGGTACATGTGTGCAAGGGCATCACCTTGAGTGACGGTTATCTTGTCTTGTAGTCCATTGTGGACAACGTTCGTCTTGATTGTTTCAGCTGCGGAATCGGACAAGTCGTTTGCTTTCACGGAGGTGACAAATGGCAATTCATGGGCATATCGAAGGGCTCGCAACCCTGAAGCCGAGAGAGCGTCGAGAATCTTGAATGGCATTTTGGCCGACTTTTCCTGTGGCTTCGTATCGGGAGCATGAGGCTGGGGCTGCTCTGGGGCTTGCGACTGGTCCTGCGGGACGGGTTGCTCAGACTCATTGCTCTGCTCCGTAGGTTTCTGGACATCATCCTCGCGCTTTCTCTTCTTCCCTTGCTTAGCAGCTCGCGCTTCATATTGCTCGCGCCTCTTCTCAATGGTTTGTTCACCATATGTCTTGATCGCAAGGACGGAGAGATCGCGGTTGTACTGTTGGATGGGGTTGTAGAAAACTTGTTGAACCTCCCCGCGATCTTCGCCAATCTTGGCACCCTGGGGAACAAGAATGATCGCCTTCCCCTCCTTGACGGTCCGGTACTCCTTTCCATCATGCTGGACCGTGTCCGTGGCTACTGCGTCGCCAGCCATCTTGGTCGTGGTTGAAAATGAGCGGAGAGGAGCCTTATGGCGCTGGTTGGAACAATGGGAGGGCAGAAGACTTGTTCTGGGATCCTTATTTATGGTGAATTTCACTCCCGGCTGAAGTCTCACACGTATGCCAGAGGTTGGCCGCGATCTGAACAAAGCACGATGCATATAAGCCGGTCGCCAAATGAGCAGCGCGATGTGGATGCTCTGCGAAAAGTTTGGGTGGGCTCCAAATTTTTTGAGGTATTCTGCCGCTGTAGCCAAGGCGGTGAGAAGCTACATCCCACCTTGGCCTACTTCCCCGCCATAGGTAGGTAGCTTTTATACATAGGTACCTAGGTAGGCGTGCAGGCACTAAACCTCACCCTCGAAGCTAAGCACGAGGGCGCAAAGCTAGCAGGAGGGAAGATGTGGGCATACGATGCAAATATCTGTCATCTTGCGATATGGAAAATAAACGAATGAGATTTTGTGCGACCGCATTGAACGGTTTTTTAAATAATAAAAATAGCCTGATTGTTTTGAGCTATGTCCTTGTTCTCCCCCCATCAGCTCCTGGATTTGCTTCCCAGATATGTTTGTTAGTATGATCATGTCACTTGCAATTACAAGCCTTACAAACCCATGTTCCTGGTACGTGGCCAGATTGAAGTTACAATATTACTTACCGTGGCCACATATAAGTTGGAAGGGACTTTGCCCATTGGCTATTTCTATGCTATTTGTCCAACCTCTCCATTGTAATTGTGTAAGTGTACGCAACCACGCAATAAGCTCAGTCATGACCAATAGTGCCAAGAGAAGAGCTGGAGTTCCGCCTACTAGAAGGGGCTCGGGCATGAATTCACCACCTGAATGACGACAGAGACTGAAACAGCCTGGGGGCTCGGCCTCGCGTTAGAATAGTGATGCGTTTAGAAGTGCGCACGGTGACTTGAAGTTGCCAGTGCGGCCACTCATGCATCAACAAGAGCTTCACGGGAACAGCAGTGTTGCAAGGGTCGGAAACTCAGGTCGCAAACAAATACGAGGCTTTTATTTGGCCCACTGGGCTAACCGCCCTGGAACCGATCAAATTTCTACGAGAGACTTTGTAGCTGGCTAAATTTCGAGAAGCCGCGGGATGCCACAGAAGTACTCACGTGTTGGTGGCCACCTAAGTGAAGTGCACTTGATAAGTCATCACTGGTCGCAATTCGGGAAAACTGAGCTCCATACACATTTAGAGCTTATTGTTTTGATCTTGCATTCGTTTTCTTAGTCTTGCTTTAGCTGTTGGCCCTGTGCTCTTCATCACAAAACCATGGCCTGTGGACCAGTCAGCGCTATGGCTCCTCAACCCCAGCTCTCGCAACTCCTGTGCCCAGGCCAGGGACAGGCAGTGGTGGGAGCTTCTAAAGCTGAAGCTGGAAATAAGTACCAGGATGCCATGGAATGACCGCTATCAGGCCTTTTTTCTTCTTCTTTTCTTTTTTCTCTCTCTTCTCAACATCGCCAAATTAAGGACATGGACCAATTTCCAAAATCGCCTTATCCGCGCATTCTCATCTGGCACGGCATACGCGAGGACGCTAACTCGTAAGGTCGTCTAACCATCAACGTTCGTGTGGGAACAGCATTTGTTTTGATTTAGACAGCAGCGCACACATGTCCACATGACTTGATGGAAAATGCCGGGAAATACACAGACATCCATATGAAGACTCTTGTACATGAGCCATCCATTAACTCCGCACGGCATTTCTTCTTCCCGTATTCGGCGGTGGTTTATTCCCGTTACCGGGAGTCGTCCCGCCTGATGACGACTTGCCGACATGCATATCGTCACCGCGTACCTTGCATGGTCCCATGGCCAGCCCAATGACTCGCTTGCAATCGATAAATCGATAAATCGAGAGCTGACCCTTGTCCGGGTTAAATTACCAGCTCACGAATACCCTCCTTTCCCTTTTGCCGCTGGCTATCCATGCTCTCTGAAACCGGGGCCAACGGTTTCAAGACTGGGCCGAAGGGCATCCGACCCACCGTGCGCTCCATTTATATCAGCCAAGGGATCAGATCTCCCACTCTGTTACGGATACTGTGCCCCAAATTGCATCCTGTGTGATAATCCCTTCTCACCATGTCAGCTTTAAAAGTCCCCCGCTGCCCAATGTGACGCCATGTGTTTCCTCTCTTGCCCTCGTGTTGCTCGTCTGCTTCTCTTCTTCGGGTGCTCGTCTCAGCATGTGTGCTGGTCGCTGGCAACATCCTGCTCTTTAGAGATAGATTCTCTCCCACCCCAAGTCACTCCTTTGTTTTATGTTTGACCAGGTTACCGCTTGTTGGTCCTCTTTTTTTACGTTGATTTCTACTTTATTCTTCTCACAATGGTCGTACTTACCGGACCCCCGCTCCTCCCCTCCAAAGTGGTTCGCTTTGTCGGAGTCATATTGGTTGTCATTCTCTTCATCCATACCCAGCGCTTGACGCGATCCCAAACCAGCACCATCGAAATCAGCGATGTGAAACTTGAGACACAGGGCCTGCCGGCGGAGGAGCAGTATCTGAATCGCCTCAAAAAGCAGCACGGGCTTACAAATTATACCGCATGGACTGCGTGGAGGTTGCGGACACTTGAGCAGAGCTCCGAGTTCGCCTCCATTACAAACATCGATGCCGACTTTCATTCAAACGAATTCCGTGTTATTGATGTGAAAAACCCCAGCCGCCGCGAACTGGTAGCTCAAAAGCAGTTGGACGTTCCCGTGCCTGAGAGCCCGCTCCCCGAACAGGTTGACGCTTCCGATTTCCTGTTCGCCATCTCCACCACCTATGAGCAGGTTATGGAAAATGAATTTGCAATAGTCAAGAACTGGGCGCGGTGGATGACGGGAGGAAACCGATACGGAAATGGTGCAACCTTTGTTCTCGTCTTGGAGACTGCTCCAGACCATCAAGTGAAGGAGCTGAACGAGGTGCTCAAGTTTCGTGGCATCGATGCCTACGTTACGACATCAACCGCGCCCATGTCCGCAGCTCAGCGGTATTTTGGGATGCTACAAATCATCAAGGAATTTGGTGCGAGCCTGGCATCCAAAGGCAAGCACAAGAAGTGGTATGGTATTTTCGACGAGAAGATATTCCTGCCGAATTTGTCATACCTCCAACGGCGTCTCTTCACTTACAACTCGGACCAGGAGCTTTACGTTGGCCTCCCCAGCGAGAAGTCGGACTGGGCTAGTGGTCAAGGCTTCGTAACCACTTATGGAGGAGGTGCTGTGTTCCTCACCAGATCTGCGGTTTCCCGTATCCCTGGACTACCCTGTTTCCGGGGCGATGCTGATGGAAAGTCGCACGAGAAGAGATGGGACAGCATGCTGCAAGACTGCGTGTCGCAATACACGAGGATGGAGATGCGTGTGCTGCCGAGCTTTTATTCACCTAGTGACAACGATGCCTTTGTTGAGCGGACGGATGCATATGAAACTGGCATTCAGCCCTTGGCGCTGCATCACTATGACGATAGGCATCGCCTAGAGCCCAGCGTTGCCCATCTCGTGGCTGACGTTTGCGGCGAAGCATGCTTCCTCCGACGCTATCGTTTCCGGGACAACTGGGTCCTGGTGAATGGATACACCATCACCGAGTATCCAGATGGAATGAACGTGGCTGACATGCCTCACTCATCCGGAAGTTCGGGAGGAAACGGCAAGTCAATTATTGGTCCCATCCGCGTCGATGAGGACCCCATACAGCGCAAGGTGCTCATGTGGACTGGACGTCGAAATGTGTGGCGGCTGCTGGATTCAGCCGTGGGTAACAATGGCGATGTATGGCAGGCATACGTCAAGCGCGGAGCTGCAGATGACACGCCATCGTTTAAATGGTCAGAGGAGGATGCCATGGATAGCGTTATTGTTTTGATTTGGGAAGCTGCCGTGTCTGGACATCGATGATCCCCTCCCTCCCTTCTTCTTTTTCTTCTTCTTCTTTATTTTTCCCCCTCTTATGTCTATTTATTTTACTTCTTCTTTGTTCTTTTAGCAGCGATTTGGGTTCTAGAAACCCCATTTTGAGGAAGCTTCGGGTGTTTAGGGCGTTGAAGCAACACTGCTATGATATTGAAGCTGAATAGCTATGGTGATGTCGACAAGATTCTCGATTCATTTCCACTCTTCTCTCCGTAGCTCCCAGTATATCTCCATCTTGCCCTATATCTCAGCTGGTCTCTCAACCCCTTTACCCTTTAATCCAAGCTTATCGTTGATAAGTTTAATCATCGACTTATTATCGTCGAGCGTAGTGATGGTCACCAGATCAAGTTGCAAACCTCCCCGGCCAACGCTCGCAAGCCCCCAGTCTATGGCCAACTTCATGGCCTCAGTTGCGTAACCCTTGCCCCGGTGATCAGCATCAGTCAAGACGCCCACAGCGCTAGCCCGAATGCCGGCCTCGTTGCGCTGCCAGACCTTGATAGCCCCATAGCCTCCCAGTCCAATCACCTCATCTTCGGGGTTTTGTTCCGACTTGAGCACCACGACGAGATTGACCCGACTAGGCCCGCTAATAACTTTCCCGGCATTTGTATAGACCGTAGGCTCTAATACTGAGTCTCGCATGAGAGAAATTGCTCCCTCCGCAACGGTAATAACCATCGGCTTGATATTGGGGTCTGAGGCATTGCGAGGATCTGAGAGGAGACGGGTAAAAACGTGTGCATCCCGAGTCTCGACCTTGCGAAGAAAAATAGGAAGCTTCTTCGACTCCAGAAGGGCATTGGTGTGGAACAGGTTCTGAAGTCCGTATTCCATCATGATGACTTGTTTTTAAAAGCTGCAGGGTCTGATCTGATACATGTATCAATCCCGCTGAATTTAATGTGTAGGATTACTGCTCTTACTGCGAAGGCGCGAGAGGGCAACACCTAAGCGAACGTTCCAGGAAGTCTTAAATAGGCATAAATCTGACGGGAAGACAAAAATAACTAGTCACTTCGGTATAGGCTTCAAAGGCACCCAGTCATGTATCCCTGCCGGGTCGATGACTCTACAGATCTTTCATATATCGTCAGTTGCCTAGTTGGGGGTTACCCACACAGTATTTCAGCGATGAGCTGAAACAATTCGAGTTCTTTGACATCACGGGAAAATTTTTAATACGGTTTCTGTGATCAGGTCTTTTTCATCGCTACTGTACTGTTCAACCTAGATTTCTCAGCCTTCCCTTTCTTTAGAGCTGACGCTAGATGTCGACGTTGTTGAATACCGTTGTTCTTTCGACACGGCCTCCAAAGTTACGCTTCTCTCGCGGGCCAAAGGTGAGGGTATATCTGGCGTAACAGATCGTGACTCATTAACGGGCCGTTTTGGCTTGGAACTTGTCGACAGCTTCTTTCGGCGCCCAGACATTGAACCACTGCTCGGCCTACGGCTGGGCTGATGATCTTCGACATCAAGCGTTGGAGTCTGGCTCCTTGATGAGCTCACGGATGCACGACGAACGCTACTTCCGCGACGTCTGCGCTCTACAGAATGTCGCATTGGGGGGACGCTCCTTTCCAAGTCGGGTCGTCGGTATTGAACATGTCGCCAAGGTAGCCACCAAAACCACCCAAACTGTTGCTTGGCAAGTTCGCGATCTCGTTCCTTGACCTTCTTTCTCAACAATGCACGTCGCTCGTTTTCCTTCTCCCAGTATTCAGTGCGATACAGTTCCCAATTTTCTCTGAAGTTGGCAGAGAATGGCTTGGCGAGCAAGAGTAGCTTCACGTAGTCACCTCCTGGCGCCAAGTCCTCCTCGTGTCCGGCCTTCTCTTCATCTTCGTGGGGTAGCACCAATGTGGGATGGTTATCGCTTGTGATCTGAAGTTCCTTCTCGACCTCGCGCAAAACACTCGGCTCAACATAGCGATAGGATGAACTGGCGGTATGCGAGAAAAGACCATATGTTAGGAAGAATCCAATCGTTGATAGGGCTTCTGCCCACAGCGGCCGTCGTATTATGACAAGCTTGCAGTTGAAGCCGCGCAGGCCCCTGTTCGATATGACGAACCAGCGTCGCGGCCATCGGATGCCGCGCTCCCAGATGCCAGTTGCCCACACGAGAACGGCGGCGATTATGCCACCCATAAAGCACACCTTCTCAGCACCCTCAACGGCCCAGTAGATGGAACCACCAACGCCCTGACCGTCCTCTCGAGGCGCAAAGAACAAGGCGTAGCCGAAAAAGGTAATCCACAACGTCAGGAGAGTCACGAAAAATGTGTGGTGACGTTTTCTCGCCCGCAACTCAAGAAACTGCGCTCGCAAGGACGCTTCGAGCATAAGGAGGTTTAGATAGATCATGGAGGGGGAGCTTGGCGTGTGGTTGAGGGGATCACCCGGCTTTCCAGCTGGGGAAATGCTGGGGGCCGTGCTGGCAGCATCTTTGATGCCTTGGGACGGCACCGCGGCGCCCTTGACGATGGTGTCGAGCTCGTCAACCATGGTGCACGGGAAATGCTTCGATATCGGGGGTTCAGGGATCGTTCAAGCCCCAACAGGCCGGAGGGCAGCCGGTCACAGAGAGGGTGCGGCCATGCAGCGGTGGACGGCGGACTGCGGGTCGGGTCGAGTCGAGTCGAGTCGAGTCGAGTCGAGTCAAGTCGAGGGGTTGATAGGCGGTGACGGCAATGGAGGCTCTGACAGGGGCCGTGACGGTGGCCAGGACCGGGACTGGAGCTTGCGGGGTGGTGAAGTTCTCGTGCAAAAGTTAGAGGGAGGCTTGCTCGTAGCGCAAAACGTGGGTCGGCCTCACAGCTCTCGTGGTTTTTTTCCGGTGAGCGTTTAGTAGCGGGTGGGCGTGGAACGTCATCACATGGGCGCACGGCAGACATGGAGCGGAGAATGGGGAGGGAGCAAGGTACCTCGCCTCCGTCACTGGCGGACGACGGTGGGTCCCCAGCGCCAATTGTAGCGGCCTTTCCCAACACGTTGGGGATTCTGGTTTCTGTTGTCTGGGCCTGTTCAGGGACTTTATGGGTCAGCTAGCGCAATTCAGAGCAGACGACAGTGTCTTGTGAGCGAGGTTAGGACCGATATATTCCGCCCACCTCGTCGTCCTCGTCCATGGCGCTTCGAGACGATCTCGGATCTTTTTTTTTTCACTCTATCTTCCACCCTCTAGAACACACAATTGCCCTCGGCCTATCGACGTGAGCCTGGCTCAGTCCGATCTTCCTGCCTGCGCACCTGCAATGCGCTTTCCTATCTCCTTCTTACTCCCGCTCCAAACTTCAACTCTTTGAGTAGCGTCGGCATCCCCGCGGCATCGGAACGACTCAAACCCCGATCCTGTCTTAATTCCGGTGCGCCAGCCTTCTCGCTCAACGTCATTCATTGGTGACGACTTTATCTGTTGCCTGGGGCCTCATAAGCACCACGGGCCCCCCCCCCCTTTCATTGTCCTAGGATGCTCAAGCTTCAATCTGCATCCGCGGTGTTGCAACTCTCGCGAATAACTCTTGCCGCTTCAATACCCGCAACGACTTGCAAAAAAATGTCCACCACAGATGGAACTGTTCGTCCACCGCCCGCGCCTGCGGTAGACCCAGACGAGTACAAGCAAACTACCGCTCTGCGACCTTCGGCAGCTATCTTCCCCTTGGGTTACAAGGATGCCGCATACCAATGGGTAAGCCAGATTGTTCCCTTCGGCTTAGACGTAAATCGAGCGCCAGTGAACTCAAACTAACTGCCTCTAGTGGACCAGTTTATCCCCTCAAACCGTCGAGCGCAATGTCCTCAGCCTCATGCCCTATCTAAAAGAAGCCACCGACAGCATCCTCAACCCTAATGTCGTTGACAAGCCCGATCCCTACGGCCACCGAATCTGGCGACGATCTATGGTCCAGCTCTCAGGCAACAACCGAGCCCTAAACGAAGTGTCAGTAGAAAGAGTTGGAGAGGATACTGAGGAGACCCTCGTCATGGTTCACGGATACGGCGCTGGTCTCGGTTTCTTCTACAAGAACTTTGAGCCACTCTCCCGCGTTCGTGGTTTGAAGCTGTACGCCCTGGACATGCTTGGCATGGGTAACTCAACACGGCCCCCATTCAAGGTTCAAGCCAAAGAAAAAGAAGACCAGGTTATTGAGGCAGAGAGCTGGTTCATTGACGCGCTGGAGGAGTGGCGAAAAGCCCGCAAGATTGAGAGGTTCACACTGTTGGGACACTCACTCGGTGGCTATCTCGCAGTGTCATATGCAATTAAATATCCCGGACACCTGAAGAAGCTTATTCTGGCTTCTCCCGTCGGAATTCCTGAAGATCCATACGCCGTCAACGCCTCCATGCCTGAGCCTGGATCCACCATTGAGAGCGAGTTCGTTCAGGATGAACAAGCTATCACAGCCGAGGCCGCCAGCACCCTGGCTAAGCACAAGCCCGCACACGTCGTCATCAAGCGCCCGCTGCCCAGCTGGTTTGTCTGGTTGTGGGACCAAAACATTTCTCCTTTCAGCATTGTGAGAATGACGGGCCCTCTAGGCCCCAGATTTGTCTCTGGATGGACATCCCGTAGATTCAACCACCTGCCACTTGCTGAATCCCAGGCTCTTCACGACTACTCCTTTTCCATTTTTAAGCAAAAGGGCAGCGGCGAGTACGCATTAGCGTATGTCCTGGCCCCCGGAGCATATGCCCGACGGCCCGTTATTAACCGAATTCACCAAGTCGGTCGACAACTTATCCCTCAGCCAGACGGCGCCAAGGCCCTCAAAGAAACCGGCATTCCCATTGTCTTCATGTACGGCGAAAACGATTGGATGGACGTTGCCGGTGGTCTGGCGGCCCAGGAAAAGCTGAATCAAGCCAGGCGCAAAGCCCTCCAGGAAGCAACGGAAGAAGAGAAACGGAAGGAAAATGGCAGTACCAAGGTGCTTCTCGTCTCCAAGGCTGGCCACCATCTTTACCTCGACAACCCGGATGAGTTTAACGAAATGGTGCGAAAGGAACTAGAGGACACAAAAGAATACGAAAGACGGAAGCTATAGACGGATGCACAAAGCCATTACGGAACCTCGGCCAGCAAGAAAAGTCATTAAAGGGGTGGGAATCACTGGGGTTTGGATGGCGTTGCATGGAGAATAACGAGAGGCCAGCATGTGACTGTTTGCCAACCAGCATTTTAACATGCAGACCTCGGTCGTCACGAGGCACGATGAAAGGACATTATTGAGGCGTTTTTTTTGGCGATGACGCAACTACTTGCGCATTCGACTTGGATATACAATTAACAGGACATAATGACGATAGATCGAGACTATATTCAACACTTCAATCTTAGATTTTTTTTTCAATATCCTATACCTGTATAATTATATACGGATTAGTTTATATTATGAAAACATACCAATTCAACCAATGTCCTTGATTTCTAAATTTAACATGAGATTACTGTGTGTATTCGTCAATTCTAGTAAGAAAGCATAATGGCTGATAATAACAATAATGGTATGTACAGCACAATTGCTTGCAACTCCTTCTCGCAGTAAACCATTCGGTTTACCCTGGGTATTACCATGCTGCCTCTTTGTTTATCCCCCAGAACGGCATCTCGCCTGCAAGTTGCACAAGATTGATGAATCGAGTTTCTAAACCTTTCCAGAACGCCTTGTAGACATATAGAAAATGCAGCATTTGCCAAACCAAGCGCTGTCCTCGTGAATTTTTTCTTAAATGATTGTTGTTTTATAGATTGATCAAGTCTACCTCCGAGAAATCAGGAGGAGCCTTGCCATAGACGACACGCACCTTGCTGTCAAGCGCAGTGCCCTCGTTGCTGATCCAAATATTTTTGCTGTACTTTTCCGTGCGACGGATCTCGTCGTCACTAATACCCAGGTCATCTCGAGGAATCCAGACTGTCGGTCGTCGAGCTCGCAGCGCCTCATGCTTGAAGGCATGCTGGGTCAGCACGTCGCGCTCTTCAGGAGTAAGGTCCTCGATTTCGTCGTGGATCCCTCCAAACAGTGCCTCTCCTATAGCACGCTGGTTCTCCAGGTCTTTTTGGCGGTGGTTTCTTCGGTATTGGGAAGCCCTTCTGTTCTTGTCCTTGGACGTGTTCATCCTGGCTAGCTTGCGGAGCTGGTTTCCACCATCCTTGGCCCAGTGTCCAACTTGTTTGACCGGGCGTCGAAGCGTACCAAATCTTTGCATCTGGATCGAATCATTGCCATCGACCTGCGCCTTTTCCTTCATCTCGTTTTCGTCGTCGGATTCATAGTCCGATCGTTCTGCGTCGTCAACAAGGCCGAGGCGGCGATCTTGGGCGCGCTGGAACACCTCGTCACGAAGCACTGCTTCATCTTCGAATGTCACGGGAATATGACGGAGGAGGGGTGCGAAGGAGTGGTTGAGTAAGACCTGGTAGATGACTGTCAAAATAAGGGCAACGATCATGATGATGCCATGCGTTGTACAGGCAGTGCCGCCCTTTTCATCTCGAACCAGGAAAAACAGACCCGCCATACAAGCCTCCATAACGTAGATACCTGTGAAGGTCTGGTTGATGGCTCGAGGATATAAGACGCCTCCAGTATCGTTCTCAAATCGAGTCACGTAAAGCATGGCATAACGCTGGGCAATCCAGAGCAGACCGAAGGTAATGATGGCGAAAATGGAAATCAACGGCGCAATAACGCAATAAACCAATGCAATACAAGCAAAATTTGTGTAGATGGGGAAGAAGGCGCCCCAACGAACCTGGTTCAGCTTGGTATTGCGAGCCCATTTGCTTCGAGCAGTGCTGTCGAGGATACGAGCAATGACGTACCACATGACAAGAGTGCCAATCTGAAGAAGCGTGCCAGAACTTGTAGACATGGCTTGGAGAATCATGTACGAAAAAAAGTAGTTGGCGGCTTTGGGCAGGTTTTCGGCGAGAAGATTCAGAACATCCGTTGCCGTCTTTAGTTTCTTGATATTGTTTATCAAGTCATCCAAGGATGCGGCGAAGAAAGATGCAATGGAAACAATAAGGAACACCTGGATGAATAGAAAAGCGAAGTAAAAGATCTGCACAAACTCAACCCTTTGAGATCCAGTCTTAGCACCCTTGAATGCCGCCAGAAAGTTGAGAATATGTGGGATCAGAAAGAGCAGAATACCGAGAAACACGGCGGGCAAGACACCAGCAATGGCCTTCGCAGCATTTTCGAGAATACGATTATTCTTAATAAAGGAAAGCCATTCATTTTCCTGGACGAGTGTGTCAAGTTGACTCAACGCCGCAGTCCATGCCACAGGGATAGCCCACAGGAAAATCATGCCACAGACGATAGCAAGGGTAAGACCTGTCCGCAGCCACTCCTGCCACCAGGACATTGCCATGTTGTCCCATGCAACGTCTTTGGGCGAGATTTCATTCAAGCGCGGAGCCATTTGCTTGGGAAGGTGGTGGATGACGCTCTGGCAGGCCATGTGAGCAGCAACCTGGTGGTTGAATTGAATAAATGCCGAGTTCATTAACGGGAATCGTTCAGGGTGGCTTTGGTCTTCTTCGATTTCTAGATTGAGACGAGCGAGTTCTTCACGACACCAATATATGGTATCGACCTTTTTTGTGATGAGCGGAACACCGAATAGCCATGAAACACCAAATATCGGGAGGCGATGCGTTGGGCGATCCTTCTTCTTCAAGTACTTCTCCCACTCTGCAGGGCCTTCTTCGTCTTCTTTATACTCGGGGTTGTAGGCCACTGGGTAGTCGAATTCTTCATCTTCCGGGCCCATAAATGGGATGGAATGCTTCATCTTCAACAAGATAGACTTTTCGTCGCCCTGCGGGCAGTTGGGATCGTATCCTTGTGGGATAGGAGAGGCATAAGCACCAGGAGGCGGTTTCCAGAATTGCCACCATTTTGGTTCTACCTTTTCGTACATGTCGGAAATATGAGTCATGATTCGAACAGTGTTGCCTCCAGCAGCCGTTGGATCATGAAGATTCCTTGGTTTAATATGACATGTAGAATCTGCAGAAGCACGAGAGTTGTTTTGGGAATGGTTGTTTTGCCCGCGGATTGTATCTGAAGCCGAGGGGCGAGCCTCTCCGTCCATAGAATACTGGACTCGATATCGGTCAGATCCACGAGATGGAGCGCGATCATTCGTCAGGGGCATCCCCATAAACCCGTTTGTGGTCTCCAGTGTCTCCTCCACATTGTTGCCGGCTTTGCTGACCACGCCCTTGATCCCATGGCCAACCTTGGTGAAAGGATCACCAAAAATCTTGAATCCCCTCGAATGCCCCTCATTGTCAGAGGCATCCCGCATATTCTGGGGGTTCTCATTTTGAGATTCGTTCAAGCCATCATCTAGAGTATGCGGTACATCATGATTATCGCCAGCGTTGTGCCCTCCGGGGCCATTGGCCATCCGCTGAGCCTCCTGGTCTTCCTGGGCATCACGAGCAGCTTTTTCTTCTTTGCTGATGGCCTTGAGCTTCATTTGTTTCCGTCTCTTTTTCTCATCAGCATCCCTTTGTTTAATCTGGGCCTTCTTTGCAGCTTTGATAAGATCTGTCTCAGCCTGTTCAAGCTGCAAGTGAACTTTATTTCTCTCCTTGATTTTTTCCAAGAGCTTAGACAAGTCCCGATTCAACCAGATATTTCTAATACCGCCAGGGAACACGTCAAAAAGACCCATCAAGGCCTTTTCGCTTAGCCATTTAGACGGGATAGAGTTGACAAGTACTGTAGTGGCCGAGGCGCGAAGTCGGTGCTCGGCACTAGTGAGGTAATCTTGTCGGACCTTGATGAAAACTCGTAGCTCAAAGAAAAAGACGCCACAAACCCAGATGATTACCAAGAGGGCCATTAGGAGGTGTGCACTGTATCGAGATGTATGTTTGGGGCTAACGTTACCCCACGCCAGTGTATCCAAACCAGTTGGTGTATCTTCATCTCTGTCAGCGTCGTCATCCTTAATGTCGACCTGTTTGCCTTTTCCACCAACATAATTGATGGGGATCAGAATAGGCATGACAACGCAGCAGATGGGAATGAAGATGATAAGAAGCGTTCTCAGGTAGCGAAGGAAAAAGTAGGCGTCTAGACCACATTTGTTGATAACTTCGCGATCACTGAAGCTCCACAATGTCTTCAGCATTCCAATAAAGGTCCTTGGCGGTGGCTCGGTTCGTTCACGTTCGGGTACTAAATAGGTCTTGGGTTTGCTAAGAACGGTGTCAGTTCGTGGCACTGGGAAATTGGGCGGGCTTAGACGAACAAAATTCGCGCCAACTTGTTTCGAAGGAATAAAAAAAGCAAGACTTGAACAGCGAAAACAACAATGGCGACAGTCAGTGCAGTTATGAAACTGACTATACCAATTCCCCGGTCCTTCTTAGATGGATCGCTGCTGGTAGTTGAGGCGGCGGCCGATGAAGACGTTCTTGACGCATGAGTGGAGAAAGATTCGGTAGCAGTGCCACTGCCGCTGAGCAAGGAAGCGGACGCCGATATCGTAGCGGACGCTGTGGAGCGGGCAACAGAGCTGGCAATGGACGAGATGGTGTCGGTCAACGACGTCCCGCCCGTCTCAGGGGCGCTTGATGCCATGGTTGCTATATTTTTTCCCGCGGCCGTCGTCGATGGATAGAGGAGAGGCCCTATAAGCGCGGGGGCAGGGGACGGGCGGCTCTCAAATTGCGGCGCTTTTGATCGAGGGTTTCGGGAAGGGTGTTACAGGCATTCAGAGATGTTGTAGTCGTGCCATCACTGCTGGGTTTTGGTACAGCTTAGGTGGAGCGAGGTCGTGAAGAGAAAAATAATCAAGATCAGCGGCGAGACACTGGCGGTTTGCCTTATAATTATTACAGACAGTCAACATGCAGGGGCCACAGCAATGACGCTAGATGAGCTCAAACAGGGTGGCTACGACCTTACGTAGCGGGTCTAGCAGCGGCTCCGGCCACTTCTAAGTGGCTCGGTAGGTCCCATTCCACCCAACAGCCCCTCTATCAGAACAAAAACTGGGTTACGGGACCCTGTTACAGCCGCAGCAGGTATCCATGACATCAGCGGCTTCATTGGCCACAGGTGGCTACGAAACAGGCCCTGGTGCTTCACATCCTGGCTCGTCCCAACTTTTATTGGCTGTCGATGCTCATTTCCAGACGCTCTTTGGCGCCACGGCGTGGGAAAATAGAAACCTGCCGCGCGCCTCCGAACGAGTGAACAAATCTGAAGCGAGACGTGCCTTTCCTTTCCTTTCCTTTCTTCTGGCGCAGGCATCTCGCTCGCGGCTATTCCTTTATGCCACCCATCTACGGACTATGTTGTGGCCCTTTGTAAATGGTGGTCTCCAGCCCCTTACGTGTCACCCACAAATAAGTTGATTGATGACGGCCTGACCTCCCGATTTGGACACGGTTTGACCGGGATCAGTCAAGCGTATGTCCTCCAAACCGCATTGCTGCCAAGAGCGTAAGTACTGGTCGGGGCAGCCGAAGAGGGTGTAATGTCGTTTTTTGTTGACGATCGCCCGGCGATCTCTTATCTTTCATTGTCACTGGTTCTTGGCTCGGCTTCAAACTCCGGCTCCGGTGCAGATTGGTCGAAATCGACTTCCGTCGGGACCAAGACATTGCCATACATAGCTGCTTTCAATACTATACTTAAATTGACTTCTCGGTTCACCTTAACCACAGCCCTCTCCATTAGACGGCATCGCATGGCGCTCAAGTTTTGGCAAATCTGAAACATGCCACCAAACTTGACAACGCCCCTGGCAGGTTTATCTGATGTGCAACCTTGAAAAGTCACACCCTCCTTTGTCTTGGCCTATCAGTCTTTCACCTGTATTATACAAAGGGCAATGCAGGGATCAAGAACAAGTCTACTGTGGTACAATGGATTCTTACCACTGTCGGTGATAATTGAAAACAATCGACATCAAATCAGCTGCCTCTCCGCACTTTCCCAAAATATAAAATTTTGTTGTTTTTAGGGTCTAGGGTGGCCATACGTCTCAGCAGATGCTACACGTTTGCCCACTTTCGCTGAACAACATGATTTCTCTTGGTAGCCTTTGTGTTGAGAATGCAAGACGGAGAACGCGAGCCTTGGTTTACGCTGGGCCTAAGTTGTTCGAGTCAATATCCCGCACATCAATCCCCAACTCCGACCACGATCATGCTGACATCCGTGCTGCACACTTGCCGTGTCTCTTGCCGACTAAAACCGATTTACCGATGCCTCCTCACCAGCCCCATAATACATACATATTTATTAGCAAAACAGTGCTCCCCCACATCCCTCGCATACGCTCTTAAGAACCATAGCAAGAAGCTTCCCCTGCATCACGAAACCCTCTTCTCGGGTCAGATACAAAACTTCGAGGTGTTTTGCCTGAAAAAAAAATACTTATCTGTGCATTTACCATTACTACTAGCCGAAGTTTGACTTGCTTACTTGTGACGATTCTAAACCAACGCGCGCAAATACCATCAGCAACCAAATTGACGCCAAAATGGGGAATGTCCAGGATTTGCGCATTGCCATTATTGGATGTGGAATGGGTGGGTTGGGAACTGCCTTGGCACTTGCCAAAAAAGGATTCAAAAACATCGATGTCTATGACACAGCCAGCAACCTTGGGTTCGTAGGTGCTGGGATTCAGATGGCGCCAAACATGGGACGGATTCTTGACAGATTAGGTTGCTGGTCGGAAATTGAGAGGGAAGCCACGCGTGTCACGGGGAGCAGTATTCGAGGTAAGAAAAACGCGATCCGCAGTTTATTCTGACATGGTCAACTGACCTCCCCATCAATAGTGGGCGCGACAAATAATGAACTGGCGCACGTGGAAATGCCTGATATCAAGGCAAAGTATGGGTTTTCCCACTGCTGCGGACATAGAGTGTCGCTCGCCGGTCATATATTTGAAGCTTGCAAGAAAGAAAGCAGCATCACATTCCATTTTTCAACATCGCTCAAAGAAATTATTAACTTCTCGCCTAAGCCAACATTTATACTTCAACCACGGGATTCTGAACCGTACACAGTCGAGGCTGATGTTCTGCTGGGGTGTGATGGCATTAAAAGCGTGACCCGAGAGCAGCTTCTACAGAAAGTAGGGGCTAATGCTGAGCAGGCAGATACTGAGCAGGCAGCATACCGCATTATTTTGAAGCGCGAAGACATGGCGCATGACCCGGAAATGCTTGCCCTGATAGACAGCGACGAAGTTGTTCGGTGGGTTGGCGAGAAAAGGCACATCATTGCCTACGCCATTGACAACAAGTCCATCTACAATCTTTCAACCGCCCAACCAGATGAAAATTTTGCAGATGCCCCCTCAGTCACATATACTACCAAGGGATCGAAAACGGCAATGCTCAAGGTTTTTGAAATGTTTTGTCCTCTCGTTCAGAAGATGCTCAACCTTGTACCCGAAGGAGAGGTTTGCGAGTGGAAGCTGAGGATGTACAAACCATTGCCGACTTGGACAAACGGATCCGTGGCACTGGTGGGAGATGCCTGCCATCCATCTCTTCCACATCTTAGCCAAGGTGCGGCAATGGCCATAGAAGACGGTTCAGTGGTCGCAGAGGTTCTCTCCCTGGCGCCAGATGACCGGCCTGAAACCATCGTCAAATGTCTCAAGGTTTACGAAATGTCTCGAAAAGACTGGACTTCAAACCTGGTACAAATGGCCTTCATGTCTGGCCGCACGTTGCACCTGGGTGAAGGTATGGCAAAGGAGGAGAGAGATAAAATGTTTGGGGACCACAAGGCAAACGGGGCTGTGCCTGATAAGTGGGCGTCTCCAGATGTGCAGGATATGATCTACAGCAACGACTGTGTAGCAAAAGTTAAATCTGAGTTTGATGCCCACTTCGCAAGCCTCTAGGGACTTGACGGTCACTAACACCACAAAAACAATAAATAACACCCGACACATCTCATAATAAGATAACATATAACTAATTGATATATGGGCTTGGTTGTTATTTATTTATTTTATTCACAATAATGTTATTATGCCAAGATGGCACGGCACGTTGCGGAGTGTTGTCAGGCTTGTGGCATATCATTTTACTACTCGCTTTGGTTGGAGAAACAAATAGGGATTTAATATTAATATACTTGATAGAAAGAATGAACAAAGAAGAACCATTGAGCACAGTGCAGGCGCAAAACAAGTAAGGCCGTATTCCCCAACGCCAACAAATTTGAAAGAAAATCAAAAGGTTAGCTGGGCTGCAGCATTCTACCCCAATTATGCACGATGATGCGCATTGCCTTGGAGCGAGGCCGTGCACAATTACTATTGGTCTTTGTTTGGATCGTCGCAAGAACGGGATTCGTTCAGTTTCAGAAACCCGATAATTATAATTTTCGTATCCACGCATGTTTCTCGATTAATCGTCGGTATTTAGAACAGACAGTCCAAGCAGCAACAGCATGCCAGCCCAGCTAGCAAGCCAGTCATGATTCCGCTAGACTTCGATTCTTGCTGCTGGCCGGGGAAATATCCCTGGGGGGGCATCCCTTGTTGGTATTGAGGCTGTCCGTAGGGTGGCTGTCCGTATTGACCTTGCTGGGGATATTGGCCTTGCTGATCGTAGCCCATCGGGGGGGGCTGCTGATAGTAGCCCTGTTGGCCCTGTTGGCCCTGTTGATATGGATCTTGGTAGCCACTGTAGGCGGCTTGCGGGGGCGCGGGTGGTTGACCGTAGGCCGGAGGTTCGTCCTGCTTGTAGGCCATATCGTCGATGTGATTAGGGGTAAAATGCTTGTAATGGACGCGCTCGATGGGGAGAGTCTTGCGATGTTCGAGGATTGATAGGGACGGAAATCGGTCGGTTCGGTGAAGGGGAGAAAAGAGGCGCACGATGGAAAAGGCAACACGCAGACCAGCAGCAATAAATTATCCGCCAGACCCAGATTGTCTCACATGCCCTTCGAACGCCACAAAGCACTCGTCTCTGGTTACGTGGATCGGGATTGGTGTGGCATGGGCTGCGCCACCCACGACTGGGGCACCAGCGTACTTGGCGAGCTTCTCAGTTTGGGACCCACCCAAGCACGACGAGAACTTCTCCCAACATCTCTGACTTCGGCGCCGATTTGAAATCAACAACGGCGACCAACAACCCAGTTGAATCACTCACCATAGCAATTTTGGTAGACTTTGATTCGCAACAGGAAGGAGTCGGCATGCCTCGGATGAGGACAGATCCGTACTGCGCCACATATCTGAACCCTCATTTGTCTGATGTACTGTACAACGAGACCACCATGCTTCGTATTTGTGCCGATATACCCGCCTGGTGGGCGACTAACAGCCACCAATAAGGTTTGAAAGGACATGAACCGGCAGCGAAAGCTTCCGCGCTCCGAAGAATATTCCCGGCGATATTTGCCTCTCAACTCACGTCGTAGCTTCGTGAGCACATTGCGAGTCTTATCACCAAAAAAAAAGCTCTTATCACCACGTGATTTTGACAGTGGCTGAGCCCTCAAGCCTACGTGTGGCTTGACTCTTGCCCCACCAATAGCAACCGCCGCACCACGAAAAAGTGAATGAAATTCATCCATCAACGAGAAACCCCACGATCACGACCGACCGCCCCTCAGAGCCGCGAAGACACGCCTACGCCGAGCTAGAATCTCACACGGACCTAGGAAAATTATCTCGGAAACGGCTGATTCATCATGGCTACCGTAGAAGCGAACAAGCCCAAGTGAGTACGGTTTGACCGGGGATGCGACATCTTTGGCTAACCCCACCATCAAAAAGGCACGACTGGGCCGACGACGACGACATTGAGGAGACTTCCACCGATCTTCCTCCCCCTCAGACCATCTCCAACAAGGATGGCACGAAGACTATCATTACTTTCCGATACGATGACGACGGTCAGAAGGTCAAGACGACTCGCCGCGTCCGATACATCACCCACACTGAGACCGTGAACCCTCGAGTCGCCGACCGAAAAACCTGGCCCAAGTTTGGCGCCAGCGCCAAGGACCCTCCAGGACCTGCCGCTGATACCACCTCCGTTGGTGAGAACATAATCTTCCGACCAAGCGTCAACTGGCGCAAGGACGCCAAGGACGAGAGCGCCGACCCCAACGCCCAGGCCATGAAGGACAAGTTGAAGGACAAGAAGGTCAAGTGTCGTATTTGCAATGGAGAACATTTCACAGCCAGATGTCCCTACAAGGACACCATGGCGCCTATTGGAGAGACCAACGCTCCTGATGTTGCTGCCGGCATGGGCGACGAGTCTTCGTCGGCTGCTGCTGGCAAGAAGGGCTCATATGTCCCCCCCGCTCTGCGTGGAGGCCCCGGGGGTGCTGCCGGCGAACGGATGGGTGGATCGAAGTTCGGAGAGCGGGACGACCTTGCTACGCTGCGTGTCACAAACGTGAGTAAAACATCCAATGTATTATATCCCTCGATGCTAACGTTGGTCTCAAGGTGTCCGAGATGGCCGAGGAGGGAGAGTTGCGGGATATGTTCGAGCGCTTTGGCCGTGTCACCAGAGTATTCCTGGCCAAGGACCGAGAAACTGGAATGGCCAAGGGCTTCGCCTTTATCAGCTTTGCCGACCGTGGCGATGCTGTCAAGGCTTGCGCCAAGATGGATGGATTTGGTTTCAAGCATCTCATTCTCCGGGTGGAGTTTGCCAAAAAGGCCCAGTAAAGGCTATTTCGTTCTTGTCATGCGTTAGTTAGGGGGCACGGTTAATGCATTGGTCGAGGATTTGCACCTCATGATTCAACGACTGTCTAAATATCGTTTCCCAGGATAACGAAGGAGTTGTGATTTTGTGCGATCTATCAAGTTCACATCAAAATGAAGGCAAAACCCATATGCTAAAAGTCGATGAGTGTTGTTTGAATGGATAAAATACCTCCATGGGAATTTCCAATTTACTACTCATCATGTGCATGTTGTGGACACTATGGAACGATGGACACCAACAAGGGAGGCACTTGTCAAAACAACACGAAAGCACTTTCGGCTGGTGACTCTTCTGATGACCGACTACGTTGAAAGCCACCTGTCCGCTGACCCCTGGGACTGTTATTTCTTCATATTGTTGGGCGCCTAGCTTCTTCACGGGGTGGGCTACCCCCTTGGTGAAGTTGACAAGCTCAATAATGATATGAATTTTGACATGTGAAAGCCCATCAAGCTTGGGGGTTGGGGAGCGGGATTGTCTCATAGGCTGTGATGATCTGGCGCTGTGGAGAGAGGTTCGCTTGAACCCTTGCCGCAGATGGGTATTTGTAGCTGACCCCTGGAGCTCCAGGCCTTAAAACAACAATCTGAAGAGCTTCTGAAAAAAGCTCAACAAAATATAAGATTTATGGTTAACGGTTCCAGAACAGCTCCACAGCGCTCGGGCTTCCGGGGCTTTCGGCTTCTTTGAAGAACGGCAGAGATGATTCCGCTCTGAATGTGCTCGACCTGTAGTTAGTTGGGGTCTGGGTCTGACTGGCAACACATGTGTCCACTCTTGAGGGGAGAAGAATGATGTTTGTGTGTTAAATTCGACAGCTACACCTACGCACTGTTTCTCCTCGCTTCTGTGGTGGAAGCGCGGGATTGGTCATGTTTGCTAATGGCACGGAGGGTCTTCGTCTTCGTAGATCCCGCGCGAATGTGAGCAAGAGGGGCACAAGTTGAATCTGCAATGTTCCACCAAGTGAAACTAGCTTGTCTGGACCAGGGCCAGAGTGAGACCTAAGTGGTGGCCAGGATGCGCACCGTACAGGGCAGAGGGAGAAGGTAGAAGTTAGGAGAAGGCGTGAGCGGGTGGAATGAAGCCATCCAAGTTTCGTGAGGCGTCGTATGAGTGGCTCATTCTCATGATGGATGACGTTTTGTGACCGCAGGAAAGTGTGATTGGTGAGTTCCTATAGCCAAAGACAAAAGCCAGACGGGTGAGAAATGCTACTGTCCAGTGAAGAGGGCGGGAGAGGAGAGCAACACGAGCATGTGATTGTGCCCACAACCCCACAGCCTCAGGGAGCTGCGTGGGGTTGGCGGGTGAATCGAGCCATACAATAACGCTGTCTGATCCGAAAAGGCCCCACACCCGGAGAGTGTGGGGCAGGCTCCCGGGATACCTATCGGAAGGCGTCCTGAAATGAGGGCAGACTGACCGGTTACAGAAGGAACTGCAAAGGGAGATAAGACGCGGGTAGAACCGGCCGCTTTCTACCGTAGGGATCAGGGACGACTGAGAAGAGGCGAAGGCCGAGGGGCAACGACTTGTGACCGTTTGTGGAGGCGAAACCGGCGATTTGTGACGTGATCAATGGATTGTGGGCACGCGACTAGGTGGAGCGTCCCTGGTGGAATGCAAGTAAACTGGGAGGCCTGGGGGAGGAGCCCAGTGCGTTTGGGAGTAATTAGTGGATGTTTCTAATGGGCTCTGTAGCTCCACGGTTTTGCGCAGAGCCGGTACTTGCCCATCCCAGCGGGGGCTTAGTGGGCTCTAGCGGGCGCCGAGGAATGCGAGTGGCCTGCATTTGGTGACAGTTCAGGCGCTGGCCCGTGCCAGAATAGGTGTGACTTGAGTTTACACCAGACACATGGCTCATGCAATGCTTCGCCTCCTGGCGGCCGTGGGTTACATCTGTCCCTCTGGATGCTTAAACATTGCATCCGCTCCAACCACCCAGGCACTCATTTTTCTTCATCGTCATCCAATCCCTGCTTCAACAGCGCGGTCGGGAAAGTACATTTGCGGCAGGGCACAACGGGAGCGGCTGTAAGCTGTTTGTCTGTAGGACCTCCCGTCATCCACGTCTCAGACGTCGCAGTCGCAACACGTTCAACCGTACACCAGCGACCAAACAAACCAACTCATTCTGAACTACCGAACACGGCGTTAAAGAAAACCACCGCAGGATTATTCCCACCCCTGGACGCTTCTAGACTTGCACGTTGTCCGGAACTTGCGTTCTCGTTTATTCCTGGCTGCAGGCCTGCGGAGCCCTGACGTCGGATTGCACACACAAGCCTCCTCAACAATTGCCCACTGAACCTGTCCGCTTCTTCCGTCAAGCTCTGTGGCATTCTTTCTTACCTTTTTCAACAACTGGTAGATTGATACCCTTGCTTAGACTCCTGAATATTTCTTTTGCAGCCTTTTCCCACCTCCAATTGCTTGCCTTTTCGGCTCCCATTCCTGTCTGCTGAGTTTCGCCAACGTCGATTCGCCATGAGCTCCTCTGCCGATCTCCAGCCTAGTGGCCCTGGCCTGCGGCAGCGGCAATCCGGGGTCGACTCGCCCAGCGGCCGGAACATCGCTGGCGCAGAACATAACCGCAACGACGAGTCGCCCGATGCTGACGTATCCGAGGTCAAAGATCAGAAAACTTATGGACGTACTCCCGATGGCACAGGTCGGTTTTTACCCCACGGTGATATAAACTAGGAATTTGAGCTGACTTTCACATGCTCTAAGTCTTTATTGTACCCACCACCCATGACATGGTCTCGCAGCTTCTCGATCCACGACAACCAAAAAATCTTTCCGACGCCTTGGTACTCGCCATCTTAGCCCTGCATATCCTAGCCGCGTATGCACTCCCTGATGGTTGGAAACGCCCCGTCTTTGCCCTCATCTTCCTATTCTGGCGCGCCGCTTACAACATTGGCATTGGCATTCTGCTTAACATCCAGTCTAACCACCGCCGCCTCATTACCTGGGCCAAGAGATGTCATCTTTTCGAGGATCCGGCCACAGGCAAAAATCACCGCCCGTGGCTGTATCGCTTCCTCAAACGAGAGCTCGAGGCTAAGATTCCCGAGGACTACGAGTTTGAAAAGGCCCCCATCGAGTACAATACGTGGCTAGTCTTCCGGAGAGTTGTTGACTTGATCTTGATGTGTGATTTTGTATCCTATTGCCTGTTTGCGATTGTTTGTGGCCACACACCTGAGGGCGAAAGCATCCTTCTTGGCATCGCTCGCTGGGTCATTGGCGTTGCCCTCATTGGATTTAATCTTTGGGTGAAGCTCGACGCTCACCGGGTAGTCAAGGACTTTGCTTGGTATTGGGGCGACTTTTTCTACCTCATTGACCAAGACTTGACTTTTGACGGTGTCTTTGAGATGGCACCCCACCCCATGTATTCGATTGGCTATGCTGGCTACTACGGGATTTCCATGATGGCTGCTAGCTACGAGGTGCTCTTCATCTCCATAATTGCCCACCTAGCCCAGTTCGCTTTCCTTGTGGTCGTCGAAAATCCTCATATTGAAAAGACGTATAACCCTCCTTCTCCACGAAAGAGGACTACCTCTGAAGGACAGAGTGACCGAGCCGCCGTCAGCATTGAAGGAAACTATGATCAAGAGACCCTTACCCCGTCCCTCAAAGAATCTCCGGTCCCGGTCCATAATCTCGTTGGATTAGGCAACATCGACCTTTTCCGGGTTCCAGATTTTACCGTCATTGCGTTGCCTCTCTACGTAGCTACCCTTACCCTTGCCACTCCGTCGACACCTTTCTGGCAGGCTTTGTTTGTAATTCACGCATTGGCTTGGCGAGTATGGTACCACGCCGGCCTCGGTTATATCCTGGACCAGCAGTCAAAGAACAAGTTGTGGACTCGCCACTTTCTCAAATATGGTGAGAGTGCTGGTGAGGCCTGGCGACAGTGGAAAGGCCTGTACCACATCTCTATTGTCATGTCCACGACCTCTTTGATTGCTGCATGCTGGAAAATGTATTCTCCCCCGGCTGACTGGGCGTATGGGTTGGTCATGCTCAAGCATGTCGTCGGGGCTGGCCTGGTGGCCTTGCAATTGTGGACCGCATTCAGCATCTACGAATCCCTCGGCGAGTTTGGTTGGTTCTGCGGTGATTACTTCTTCGACCACCAAGCCAAGTTGACGTACAAGTCCATCTATCGGTTTCTCAACAACCCGGAAAGAGTTTTTGGTACTGCAGGTGTCTGGGGTGCTGCACTCATCACATGGAGCCGATCTATCTTCCTGATGGCTCTCGTATCACAGATTCTGACTATCAGCTTCATCTCCTATGTCGAGCGGCCCCATATGGAAAAGATTTATGGCCGGGGTCTTCGCAGCGAAGCTGGACTCACTAAGTTCATCAAACGATCGCTGCCCCCACCTGTCAAAGGATGGCAAGAGAGCATGGACAAGGTTATTGACGACACTACGCACTTTGTTGAGGACTTTATTGAGTCAGCCCGTCCGAAGTTTGCCGCAGGTGTGAAGACTATCGTCCGAGATACGTCGACATTATTCAACACGGCACCAGCTCGGCTTACGATAACCAGGATCGCCCCGAATCTGGAAGGACGAGACCCCAAGCTTTACTCCCTTTCTATTCAGGGAACCCCTCTAGCTCATCCTGGAGACGAGTGGGCTACTGGAAAGGAGAGTTTGACTGGAAGATTCCCCAAACCCGTCAAAACTATGACATACGAATATGGTGCTCCTCTCCGGGTGAAGTGGAGGGCCCCAGCAAACCATAGCAAGAAGGACTGGATTGGCCTGTACATGGTGACGGACAACCGCTCGCGAGATACAACTGAGGTCCCCACACTAGGTCGATGGGCACCGACAAATGCAGGACAATATGATGTATTGACAGCTGATGTCAGTATCACTGTCCCAGAACACCCCGTGGAAAGTTCTGAATCACTGGGGGTCGAAATGGTTGAGGGAGAGGTGATATTTGAGGGAGACAAGCTCTGGTGGACCCAAGGTGTTTTCGAGTTCCGATATCACCATGACGGCAACCACACAGTCATGACAATTTCAGAGCCCTTTGCCCTCCAGATCCCCAAGTTCGACGAGGAGGACGACGTCGATGTTGATTCGCAGGGTATGTATGAGCAGGCGGTCGAGGCAGCTCTTCTTCCCATTGTCCGAAATTGCTTGGACCGCGATCCGGATATCGCCCCTAACATAGCAGACGAACCCTTTGGAGGCCACGTGGAGCGTGATTCCAAGTATGCCAAGAGGATTGTCTATGCGATCCGGGAAATGTTTGGCATCGAGTTTGCGCCGGCGGTTGTGGCAGCCGATGGCAATGTAAGAAAACTTGCTTGGAGAGTCTGCAACGCAAAGGAGGTTTTGGTATGGCACCCTGCTCTCGCCTCTTTCCAGCTCTCGCTAACAAATTTGACAGGCCCCTTACAGTATGTCTAAATCAAGGGGAACCACTACGCCCGCGCACCAGGATTTTCCTGCTGAAAAGGATTGATTGGCGTGGTTGATGGAGTCTTTTGCGGTACAGGAACGAAGTGTGTCCTGTCGTTACATGGAGGAGGCGGTTGTCATTTTGGTGTAAGGGTTGGGAATTGTCGGGCTATAAAATAGCAAAAAGCGCAGTGATACCCTTTAAAACACACTTTGTTGCATTTTCCATATGCGGACGAATTCCAATGTCGGTCTTAATCGTGATGGTTTGTTTGTGTGCCTTGAGATGACTGCGACTCGAGCGAAATCTTTTTGTACCACGTGCTTGTAAAGACAGACCCGTGAATATATTCCCCAGTCCGGCAGTTGACAGTGCAGCGGTTGCATCGCCGGAACGGATAAGTCAATAGTGAAGCTCGGAAACTCAGATGGCGGCAGACCTTGAGTCGGGTTGAACAAGGTGGCCAATCACATATGCCCATGAGAGACTTAAAGAAAGGGGGTTTCCCGCCCGACGCCACAATGGAAATGAGCATCATAGCTAGGCGCGCATCTATTGCCATACTATGGGCGCCAAAGTTGGTCCGGTGGTGGAGGCTTCATGTTAAAACCAGCCCTGCCTCGGATTTCTCGCGATAGGCCATCCAAGGTTAGAGAATTTCCTCTTTAGGAAAAGGTGATGGATGCAGGCACGCAGAGCTAGATTTCGATCGATTCTTTCTGACTGGATCATCTGAACTACTTTTGTGTTTAAGTGGGGGGGGGGGGTTCGAGAACAAGGCATCTGTGTGGTCATGCCACAACTGTAAGACTATGCTGGCGAGGGAATGATATAACGGAACAAGGAAAAATGGATGCCCTGTGCAATTTTATGGAACAGATCGTGACCATTGATTGTCTAAACGAGTGGCGCATCCAGGACTCCCGAAGCTGAAGGGGCTAAGGACATTGATCCGCGTGATCAAATGAGACGAAGCCCTGTCAAGCAAAGCCGTTGTAGGGGACCCTGACCCCGCACCTGTGGGGGGCATGTGGGACTGGCTTTGGCCGTTTAGCACATGCAGAGCTGAAGATGAGACCTGTGAGAGGATCTCCCCTGAAATCCAGGAGCTTGACAGACGAGCAACGCAAGGCTTATTTATATACCAACTACGTCAACCTCGCGTTTATTTTTGAATGCGTCCGCTTGTTCAAATTTTCTGTTCGATTTGTCGACTCGTTTTCTTTGTGTGACGACTACTGACACTGCCTCTCGTTGTTTTCCCCTCTTCTTCTTGTTTTAGACCCTCCCCGCCTGTTTGGGAAATGCCCCTATAAAGTGACGCCTCAGCGATCACCAGCGCATCAGCGTCGCGCTGCAGCCTCACAGTCGTTCTTTTCTCCAGTTACTCAGCACCGCCAAAAAAGATGGGATCGCTTCTCCCAAATCCCGTCCTCGCCCGGGCGCCCTGCAGTTGCAAAAACAGCAGCTCACGAACTAACCTTACGGCGCTGCTCGTCTCGATATCGTTGTTCGGTTTTCTTTTCCACTATGTGTCTCGCATCTACGACGACCGACGCCCCGCGGTTGCTGGCGGCCTGGCCCAAGATGTCGGGCACGCGACACCCGCCAACACAGACGCCGCAGCGTCGCCCACCTTTCTCTATGTCGCTTCGTACAGCGGGTCAGTCACAACCCTGAAGCTTAGCAGCGGGAACAATCTCCAGCCCGTTGCCGAGACTGAGGGCTGCGCGGCGAGTCCCTCGTGGCTTGCGCTAGACGCTGCCAGTTCGGTGTTGTACTGCACCGACGAGGGGTTGTCATCTGACTCTGGCGACGGTTCCCTTTCTTCATTCGGGACCATTGCAAATGGCAGCTTGGTAAGATTAGGCCAGGCGCGTACTATCTCTGGTCCTGTCAGTCTGGTTACGTACGGCAAGGATCGCGGTGCAATTGCAGTCGCCCATTAGTATGTTTTAACCTCTTCCATCCGCACCCTGAGATGGCTCTATACCTATTTGTACTAATACGCGTATCTTTTAGCGGCGGTTCTGCTCTCACCACATGGGACGTAAGAACTCCCGGCGCCATCACATCTCTTGAGACCAGACTATTCAAAATGGGCCAGCCGGGGCCTGATCCAGCTCGCCAAGATGCTCCTCACCCCCACAATGCAGTCGTAGATCCCACGGGTCAATTTATTCTGGTGCCCGATCTGGGTGCGGACCTTATCCGCGTATACGCCATCATTGACGAGGATTTGACCCTCCAGGAGCGCCAACCTCTAATCGTGGCTCCGGGAAGTGGGCCTAGGCATATCGCATTCGCGAGCAATAGCAAAAAAACCTTTATGTACCTGATAACGGAACTGGGAAACACCGTCGTCGGATATGAGGTGACATATAACGGCGAATCCCCTTCCTTTGAACAAGTCTGGACCAGTGGGATCCACGGCAAGGATAAGAATGTGCCCGAGGGCGCTGCCGCTTCCGAGATCATCATCTCTGTAAGTACTTCCCTTCTAGCTCTTATCAGGCTGAGGAATATTCTAATATTTGCTGCAAGCCCGACTCCAAATTTCTCCTCGTATCATCACGTAATGAGAACGGCCTAGAAATACCCAATTTCGATCCCAGCAACAGCACTCTCATCCCCTCCGATCCTCTCATTAACTTCTCCATCGATTCTGAAACGGGTCAATTGGATCTTGTTCAAGAGGTTCCCTGTGGAGGAAGATTCCCGCGGCAATTTTCTATAAACAAGGCTGGGAACCTGGTGGCTGTTGCCCTCCAGAGTGACAGTAGAGTTGTTCTCATGGAGCGAAACGTTGTCACGGGTGAACTAGGAAAGTTTGTTGCGTACGCTGAAATTGAGGGTGAGCCGACAACTGTCATATTTAATGAATAAATTTGTCGAATTGGGAGACTTGCATAATGCATTATGGGAGTACCGGAACGGAACGGAACGGGTTTAACATTGGGAGTTGATATTGAATAAGCATCATTAATATACCACATCGGGCTAATCGCCCTATATTTCTTCTATACCAAATTTACGTCACTATTAAAAGGAGGTTTCAGACAAACAGTAACAAAAACATTGTCTCAAACACTGATTAGAATAGATATTGGCCTGAGACGCCCCGAGGATTCGTTAAAGAGGTAATTCGAGGGGATAGACCAAAAGCCAAGCATAGGACCAGAAATCCTGGAAGCTGAATCGAATCTAAGTGAAGGTCATTGCATCATTACGCGTATGCATGGTTTTAAAGTCCCGGGTCAATGTATGCGTTGCGAAGAAAGGTCTCCAAGGTTCTAGATTTGATATTCACCTGTTGAACTAAATCTCTCCATGGAATTTGTCATTGGGAGATTTCGTCACTGGGTTGGATTCAATGCTGACCACTTCGCCCCCACGATGACGAAAAGGCCGGGGTTACCTCCAACCTGATATGAATGGTCGGGCCGATCCATAGTCGTGGCGGTGAAGTTTTTCGTAGCGCCCTTGTGTTGTGATATATCATATACGGACGTTATCAGCCGAGTGGTTTATAGCATAGAAGTTATAAATATAGTGGCATGGGCTTGAGTGTCGTCCAAGAAGACTCAACTTGCTGGACTGATTCGGCTGGATCGGTACCAGGCTTTTCCGGTAAAGCTAATGAGCCGGGGGAAATGGTGTGTCACACTCGCGGCTCCCCCGCAGCCCTCCAAGCCCATCTCGGTTGCGTAGATTTCCATGGACGCTCTCGCCTGGGGAGTGGCGGGCTACCAAATTGGGCGAGCGATTGGGCGCAGCTTGAGGAGGGTAGCCTGTGCGCATGGCAGAGGATTCGCTCTATTCGGGCCGTTGGTGCACCGCTTCTGCGAGTGTGGATATACATACGTATGAGTGAAGCCTCGTGGGATGAATTTTTAGGGAACCTGTGAAGAACAATCGGGCGAGGTGCTTTTTACTCGAGCCGCTCTGCTGTGCTTTCCCCGCCAGCTGTTAACGCCGTACACGTTTGGCCACAAAGCCAAATGGAGAATGGTTCCGACGCATCTCGGTGGAATCAGAAAAAAAAACGCAATGGTTCCGGATCAATTAAACTGTCAGCTGGGGGAGGGGGGGCGATGAGCAATGCTGCCCTGTCCAGCAACCTAGGATGGGCATGCCCCATGACTTAGAGAATGCCAGGGCTCAGGGTGAGAGCCGCGCCACTGTTGACCCCCTGTTTTGCATGTGGTTCCTTACTTGAAGGTCCTTTGTAGCATGGCAGCCATGTGTCATGTTGGGTCTCGTGTCGAAGTGAGCGGGGATGAGAAGTGTTATTGGAGGCTTGCTCTGTACGAGCTGAGGAGCCGAAGGTCCAACCTGCGGCTTTTGGTGCCACTCTACCAGGGTGATTTAAGGCATTGATTAATCAAATGAGGTCGTGTAGGTTCATGGTTAAAGCCGGCAGTTTACTTACTCGACTGGGAGCGGTAGACATCGGTAGTTGGATGGGGTACATGACCCTTAACGTGCCAGCAACAACTTATTATCCACCATAGGTATTGATCTTGTAGCTACAAAGTTGAGTTTGAAAAGCGGTGCAAGTCCCCTTGGGAAGGTAGGGAAAGGTACTTTATTCAGCGGCTAACGGCTAAATTACAAAGGTTGATGTCTTAACCGGGACGAACCACCTAGTACCACGGCTCTGCTGGGCCTCCCGAGCAACACCTGTTGGTCCCTCATATACTTAGCGGTCATTGCCTCTAACAAGAAGCTCTCTCTCTCTCTCTCTCTCTCTCTCTACTTGATGGAGAAACCCCAATTTACGAGCATACAGGTGCTCGACAGCTGTGACTGGGGTCAATGGACGATCAGGATGAGCGGAAAACAGGAGAATAGAAACTCCACGAATGGCATTCCTCAATGGGCGAGGGGTCGGCCAATCCATCCGCCGCTCCACCCTCCTCCACCGTCTCTGCCGTTGCTTGTTCGGCCGAAAGGTTGGGGAAAGCGGACCTGGCTCAGGCGACACGGCGGGCTAGCGCTTTCGGGGCCGTGGTCAGTAGTTGATTAACTAGTGGATCTGCGCACCACTGCAAGCACCCAAGCTGACCCCAGTTTCTGGGGAAGGGAACGGCAGAGGGGAGGGAATGAGAAGGGACCAGGAGTTTCGTTGGAATTGTGCAGCATGGATTCGGGGCTCATTTCTGGTCTTTCTTTACTCGGTGGCCTCGTCAGGAAAAAAACAAAAAACGGACGTGGAACTTGGCCAGCAGTCGCTGATTTGATAACCTGCTCCAGTCAGTCCAGCAGCCCGCTAGCAATGCGAGTATCGGTCCCCGGATGTCATACCATGCCGCCTCTGCACCTTGGCATCAACAGCTCGTCTAGCTTTGTCCATCCTTGGTGGTCCGCTGGCAGCTCTGGTAGGCCAGCCGCAACCAGTTCCCAGCAGGCTGCTGCTAAGCCCGCTGCTCGTCCGGTTTTGATTCCCCACCTCCCACCTCCTCCCACCGACCTAGGGCCTGAGGTTCCCCCAGACGTTGACTGCACGAGCATTCGAGACCCTGGCCCCCGATACATAATCGCAACTCCTCCATGCGACACCCCAAAGAGGGGACCATTCTACCCAACTTCTGGCCTTTGGCGGCAACGAACTGTGTCCTTTTGGGTTTAAAAAAAAATCTCGCCCTTCCCCGGCCATCGCCGCGTTCCCTGCTGGTCTAGTTGTTTGTTGTTTTTTAACTCTCATCAACCAGTTCCAACTCCATCAACCCATCGTACTCTACGTCCTCGCCGTCAGACCAGACTCTCGTCATCCCCATCTGTTTCCCCGCCACCTCGTATTCGACATGTTGCTTCGCTAATTCTTCGCGGCCTGGTATCCTTCACTTCATCTCTCGTGGCCCTGAAGCATATAGCCAGTCATCATTGTTACTGGGCCTGCCTTGAGCGCACAGCGGATTCCTCCCCGCCAACTCTATCGACCTTCTACTTCAAGTCTTACGCCATGTCCCCATCTTCTACGGGCGAATCTCCTCAGTCCGCCTCGGGAAGCTCTGTCAGGCAGTTCCCGCTTCCCACCCGTGACATTTTTGCCATCGATATTTCATCAACTTCTCTAGCAGGCATGACAAATGACGCCAGCACTGGCATAACGTCACCCATCAACCTCAAGAACAATCGCACCCACAGCTTTAGCCGAGCCGGCATCCTGGGCGCATCTACAAAAATCAGACAACCGTCGCTATCATTGGACAACAGGCCCGAAAACATGACGAATGGAAATGAAAAAGTCCAGAGCGATGAAGGCTCCAACCCGCTCAAGAGGAGGAATACGGACGCTGGTATCGACTACCCGCGTCGCAGAGCCACTATTGCAGTGAGTTACATCAGTCCATCCGCATTGCATCCCATAGCCTCCCTAATAATCTCCCCCAGTGCGAGGTTTGCCGTTCGAGAAAGTCTCGGTGCGATGGAACGAAGCCAAAGTGCAAGTTGTGCTCAGAGTTAGGCGCCGAGTGCATATACCGAGAGCCAGGGATCAAGCTAGATGCTGGAGACAAGTTGATTCTCGAGCGGCTAAGCCGCATCGAGAGCTTGCTCCAAATGAGCATAGTTAACACGCAAGCAAACAGCCTCAACATAACACAGGATTCTCCGTCAATGAGTAACGGCACCGGGCTCAGCGGCGACAATGTCCTGATGCCCACCAATCCAACAAATTTCGTTTCAATTCCAAGCGGCGGCCTTGGAACTTGGTTTGCCCAAGCCTCCGGGACTAACATTTCTACAATGCCAAAGATCCACACCAATGCTGCCATGCACCTGCTCCAGTGGCCCCTCATTAGAGATCTCGTTTCACGCCCTTACGACCCTCAGATTCTCTTGCAGCTCGAAATGGCTCGGGAGCCTCTCCATTCACTTACCAAAACACCTTGCGTTGATTTGTCCAATACTCAAGCCTATATAGAGGCATATTTTGAAAGGGTCAATATCTGGTATGCTTGCGTCAATCCTTACACGTGGAAGAGTCAATATCGAACTGCACTCTCCAACGGATTCCGAGAAGGCCCTGAGAGTTGCATTGTTTTACTTGTTCTAGCCCTCGGCCAGGCTAGTCTCCATGGCAGTATTTCTCGCATCGTTCCTCATGAGGACCCCCCTGGTCTCCAATACTTCACAGCCGCCTGGTCCCTCCTCCCAGGGATGATGACTGCAAACACCGTTGTGGCCGCCCAATGCCATCTTCTTGCTGCCGCCTACCATTTCTACCTTGTCCGACCAATGGAGGCATGGACTCTTCTCTGTACTACAAGCACAAAGTTGCAGCTGCTTCTCATGGCACCCAGCCGGATTCCTACCCAGCAGAGAGAGCTTGTTGAACGTATCTACTGGAATGCCCTGCTTTTCGAGAGCGACCTCCTTGCAGAACTAGATCTTCCCCACTCAGGGGTCGTCCAGTTTGAGGAAAACGTTGGTCTCCCTGGGGGGTTTGAAGGCGAAGAGGCGGACCAAGTTGGGCGAGATGAGCTGTGGTACTTTCTCGCCGAGATTGCATTGCGTCGACTTTTGAATAGAGTCAGCCAACTAATATATTCCAAGGATTCAATAGCCTCCACCACCAGCCTGGAGCCAGTCGTTGCGGAACTAGACTTTCAGCTAACACAGTGGTATGAGAGTTTGCCTTTGCCACTTCAGTTTCCCTTCACTAGAAACGTTCTTCAAGACCCTATCCAAACGGTCCTTCGGCTGCGCTTCTTCGCATGCCGCACCATTATTTACCGACCATATATCCTGGCTGTACTGGACAATGAGCAGGCAGTACTAGATCCCGCTGTGCGGGACTGCTGCCAGAAATGTCTTGAGGCCTGTATTCGGCAACTAGAGCATATTGGCGAGCAGTAAGTATATCTCAGCCCAGAGGCCTGTTTTAGAATTACGCAGCTGACTCTTAACTAGTCACGCGGGCCATATGCCGTATATCTGGCAGGGAGCACTGTCCGTAGTGTCGCAGAGTCTTCTTATTATGGGGGCATCTATGTCGCCGTCTCTGCTCGGTATTCTGCTCACACTGGTCCCTACTCGCGAAGAGTTAGACCAGATTATCAACGAAGTAGTCGTGGAGATTGAACGATACGCTGCGTTGGCCCCAAGCTTAACCCTCGCCGCTGAAATTATCAAGGAGGCAGAAGTGAGAAGGCGAACCTTCCTCGGGACCTGATTGACAATATTCTACCGTCAAAGAGTCATTCAACCTTTTGCAGATGTATTACTGTCAAGCCATTAGATGGAAGAGAAACAAATCACACCATCAAACATACTACCAAACGCAATACCGAACTTTCTGGTGCTTCAAACTCGGACTCAAAGAATTGTTTATTTCCATAAATGGGATGTCGGATGATGTCTGGAACATCTCGATGGACGGCCCATGATTTTGGAACCGAGTTGGCTTCAAGAAACTACTGGTCGTTCATCACACCCCAAAGGTTCAAGTTGGGCAATACAAACATATGTTCCAGTCGGTTTACATTCCGGGGTACACCACTACGGAGCTATGGAATGGCCATCATGACCAATACTAACCTCTGGATAAATTCGTGTGGGTGGGTGAAGAGCTGAGACCTTGTACACTAAAACATGTACAATTTGGACAAGGATCGCCAGGGGTCATTCAAGCAAGGTACTGTACAAAAACATCCAAGCCTGACGCCATCGCCGCGGTGGGCCGTCTGGAATGAACGCCATTGATTGGTTGGGTAATATGGCTTGCGCCAGTTCGGGCCGATGAGCCGACATCACGGCTGTGCCACGATCCGATCACATATTAGTCTGAGCCTCAAATTCGTGTTCCGAGATCCTATAAGATAAGATAAATTAGGCGGTCCTACCGGAGATTCCAATGTTTTTGGATGAAAAGAGATCTGAACACTGAAAATAGGGTCAAAGATGGAAGATGTTCCTTACTTTGAAGTTCAATGGAGACCATATTGCATCCAAGGCTTGAGCCTTGGTTTTGAATATGGGTTTTATAATGATTCTGCTTGTAGTTTATGTGCTTCTATATGACATGATGGTAATCTTATTGCAGATTTGTGTACAACATTAAGGTGCGGCGATGGACGCAGAGGGGAGATAGGGCAGGAAGCCAATGACGATAACGTCAAATATGTGACATCGTCAGTGTATTTGAACAGCAATCTTTTAAATGATGTTGGTAGATCAACGGAAATGCCTGTCTAAGTAAACATTAAAAACTTGACTATGCGCGATGGTGTAAGATGGTATCATGGTGTGCAGTGATGTGCGAGATGTGCATGTGTGAGGACGTCATTGGGTCCATTCCAGAAGGGAGATCGGCAAGATGGGTAAGATTGGTGGTGACAACAGACATGGCACAGGAGACCAGAAAAAAACGGTGAGAAGTCTAAATAAAAAGGAAAGAACGGAAAAATTCCATTGGACAACATAAAACAGTTGCTATTGCAAAATGCCATTCAATTCACAATGATGTGTTAAATTTCGAAGAGGACATACAGGATGAGAAATCTTTATTCATATTCTTACTGCAGTGTCTATATTCTACCATACACACGTGGCCATAGTCTTCAAATGGCTACAAGGACTCATTGTCAATTGTGAAAGTCCCTTTCGCATCTTGGCTTGAAATTGTGCAAGCACAAAGCTTGGGTGACGAAATCAACACCAGTATATCGGACAAATTATTTCCAAGTTTCATCCTCAACAAACCACTCTGCTAGAATCGCAGCATGATATTGGAATCCAGTCCAGTTCTGGGAAGTGAAATTTGGAACACCTTTTTTTTTTTTTTTTTTTTATTAGATAGAGGCCATGAACTGGGGCCTTTCAATCCGGGGCTCTAATTACAATTCTACTAAAGAAGAATGCAAATTCCCAAATTTCAACCAAGATATAATACAACTATATCCGCTCTCGCGTTGAAAATAAAGGACTAAAAGTTGCAGTATACTGCATTCGTTGAATGCTCAGCAAAGGAAAGGAGGAGAGGGAAACGGGGGATAATAAATGCATTTACACTCAATACCATCATTCTCCTTTATTTATTTATTTTTGCTTAGTAAATCACAGTCTAAGCCACAGCATCAAAGCGACAATGTGGAAGACATTTTTGTGACAGTTCTTTGTGGTCTGTGTTATTCATAACAACATCAAAATTGGCCCATGTGTGAATATATATGTATTGAAAGTAAATGAATCCAAAGGGATTAAAATCCCCCTTCTGAGGATTTCATCGAGGTGAGTAATAAACTTGCATAGTAATATAATTTTGCTATTTAATTCAATGGATTTATTAGCCTTGCTTACGGAAAAGCGATTATTTTTACTCCATACCAAAGAAGTGCATTGTGCCGGGCTTCTTACCTTAGGCCGGACCGGGCCGAGTTACTGACAGGGATAGTCCCGGCGACGATGCGGCTTTAGGTTCTCCACATTGGACTGGTGAGCCCAGCGTTATTCACGTTATTCTCTCATTTTGTAAATCACAATTATTGTTTCTGAGTAGTTTCTTCTTTTTCTTTTTCAACTGTGGAAGATACGAAGGAGAAGAAAGGGTGGGAATGTGTCCAAGGGGTGACTCCATCGCACGGGACAAGAGGGTCTCACACGGGCTGCCATCTGTCCCTGGCGGACGATACCCAATGATGACGAGGGTGGCATGCTTAGCCAGCGTCTGGGAAGGACCATGGCAGTGTGTGGCAAGAGTCCTGAAATGCGAAATTAAATCATCGGGAGGCCAATCTCAGAGGGAAAACAAGGCAGGAGGATGGGCCATGTCGACAGTGGGAAATTGTTGGCTGGAACGAATCAATGTAGGGCTGCGAGCACAGGATACCGTGCGCCGTTGCTCGAGTGGCGGCGGGTGCAAGGTGGGCCCCTAGGTCGCACAGTTACAGGCACAGCGCAAACGGGGAACGGGGGAACGGGGGAACGGGGGAGCGGGGAGGAGAATGTGATGAACCAAGGCGAGCACACGCTCGCAGGTTCACTGGTTCACAGGTTGTTATTCGCAGGCCACACAACCACAGGTCACCGACCACAGACCACAAGACGCAATGCAAGACTTGTCCTGTTTGCGACGGTCAAGGAGCCATCATCAACTAAGACAGCAAATCCGCCTCGACTAATCGCGGCCGGGGGTCCTCATAAGTCTGGCTCATGGCATGCTCATGCGCAGGCGCAGACGCCAGCCCCATATGGCGTTCAGCTGACTCACTCCTGCAAGGGAGGTTGGTTGGAGAGCATCGCATTACATCCCATTTCATCCCACTTGCAGTACTCGCGCGCAGTAGTACGTCTCGGTCGCTGCCCCTCCAATCCCCTCCCCCTCACCCCTCCAATCCCCTCCCCCTCACCCCTCCACCCATCTCGCCTCCCTCCCTCGCCCCGTCCACTAAGACTGAGCCAGCGCGCCTCCACCACTCATCGCTGCACTCGTCCATCCATGATCCATCCACGACCTGAGTCCATCATCGGATCGGAAGGACGAGCCCTCACCACTCATCTGCCCAAACCCCCCCCCCCCCCCCCCCCCCCCCCCACCCCCCCCACCCCCCCCCCCCCCCCCCCCACACCCTCACCCCCCCCCCCCCCCACACACCCCCCCCCCCCCCCCCACCCGAGGGCCGACCACCCACCAGACCGCCGCACACCACGCCACCGACGCCCTACCACACCCCCTGCCCGCGCACCTGCTCAACCACACAGCGCGCCCACTCCCCGCGCCGCACCACCGTGCGC
>JAHVYB010000071.1:0-25416 GCA_020623695.1 Calonectria henricotiae | reverse complement strand
CCAACGACCCCGCGCCCGGCTGCGCCGACCTGTCGCCCAGCGCCCCTCACGCCCCCGCCTCAATCCCCCCCGCCCGCCCGAGCGCTGCCCCACGCGCACGTACTGATGCCCTCCCCCAACCGGCGGTCGCCGATGTGACACGGCCGCCCGCCCCCACTGCGCGCCCCGGATTGGTGTCGTAGCCGCTTGTCCCAAGACCCCCTCCCCCCCCCCCCCCCCCCCCCCCCCCCCTCCAAATCCCCTCGCCCACGTGACAGCCACACCGACAGAGGACAGCGTTCCTTGGGGCGCACAGGACCCTCAGAGACAGCGCACAGAAGGGGAAGCTCGCCGCCAGCAATCGGAAGAAGCAGCCTCTCTGACCCTGGCTTCTGGCCCTGGCTGAGTTTCTCGTCACAACCGCGACTGCATCCGCGCTGGTCCGAGACTCGTCGTATGACGAGCCATCGATTCTTCTGACACTCTTGCAAGACATCTAACCCCCAGTCCGCCCAGCCCACGCGGGGGAGGGGCACCTTGATTCGCCTGTGCCCGATGCCGATGGGGTGACCCTGGGTTCTGGGTATAACTAAACCGCGCCCAAACTGGCTTTGCTTCTTCCCGCGCTACGCTGCGGCAGACCACTTTCACGTCCGTCCTCTTCATCCTACCTTCTCCTCCCTCAATCCTTTCCTCGTCACCCCTCTGGCAAATCTCATTCGTTGTGTTTTGCATCTTGCATCTGCACACTGCGTCTTTTATTTCTTCTTTTTTTGTGCGCTCCTGTTTTGCCCCTTCCTCCCTCCGAGCGTGCTCCCTCCCTTTCCCTCCGACAACAAAACGACATACTTAAACCCCTCCCATCCAGACCCAACCTCCGCCCTCAAATACCGCCGTCACTCCTGGCGGCCCAATTTCCAGGGCGTCCGCTTCTCGTTCTGGCCCGACGTAACGCTGCGGCTGCCATGCATGATCTTCCCTCCGGCTCCAATCAGCTCGGGGGGCCCCAATCGCGCGCGCAGCGTGGACTTTGCTGAGTGGTCGCCCATCTGTCATCACGGTTGCAGTCGCCGGTCCATTTATTGAGAAAGAAAATTGACTAGTCCCGCCCCGTACGCTGCCGTGGACCTGTCGAGGCCCAATACTAGTTATTGGGGCTACTCCAAAGCAAGGCTGGAAATGCATCGAGACGACTACGACGGGGCCGCCCGCTTCGCACGGCGCAGACCCCTTCGCTCAGAGGATCGCGAATGGTACCCCCCGAATGACGTTGGGCCCTATTCGTTCCCCCATCGACCACGTATCCATGAGGTACAAAGGCCCGACGACCGGACCCCGAGGGGCTATGGGAGGACTCCGAGGAGTGCCAGGAGCCTGGACGCATTCCACCACAATATGCCACAGCCAGCATACCTGTCCCGGACCTCAACCGACGTGCAGCAGAGGAGGTCCATGAAATACCCCGTCTACGAAGAGGATGACGAGCCTGAGGATCTCTGGCAGCGCCCAAGGGCCAGGGGCACAGCCTCCGCGTTTGAGCCCCCACTCCCCCGTCAACGAGTCGGGCGGCGACCTCGGGTGGTCCCAAAGCCGGAGCCGGAGCCAGTGTCCTCTGATACCACACCTACTGATAGCGATACTGAAACAGAGAGTGACAGTGACAGTGATGATGACGATCAAATAGAAGTCGTGGAGGAAGCCTCGGAAAATGACGAGGACGAGGACGAGGACGTGGAAGAAGTCGAATCCCGCCACCATCATCACCATCACCGACGGCGACAACGACTCGTGAGCCGTGATGACTACATTGAATCCTCCCCAGATCAGAAACGACAACAGAGGATTAGAAGAAGAAGACCTCCCTCGCTCTCTGAGGAGGAGATTGAGGTCGAGTATGAACACGCGGTGCCCGAGGTGGCATCGCCAAGGCAAATTCTGGCGAGACGCCAAGAGAGTGAATCACCAAAGTATGATCACCCGTCAAGAGTGTTGAGTATCATAGAGACGTCTCGCCCGCCTGTAGCATCTAGAAGGTTGGTCTCTGGAGAAATTTCTCTGCCACCTCCCCCTCGGTCTGACCATAGGATCAGAACCATTAAGATCTATGATGCGCGGGAAGCTCATCAGCGAGAGGGTCGCACGCGCCGGACCCCGAGTGCTCATACCACTCGCCAGCAGTCCAGGTCGTCATCACGACGCGCCCCTAGCCTTCTGGAAAGCATCTTTGGCGGTTCATCCCGCCAGTCCTCCCCGGAGAGGCCTGCTAGACTGTAAGCGACCCGGACTCCCATCCCATCTCACTGTTGCACGCCCTAACACCTGTCATCTAGTCGTGACTGTAATGCATGTTTAAGCGAGGTGCCCGCGTCCAAATGTCCCAAGCTAAAGTGCGGTCACCGCATGTGCGATTCTTGTCTGAAACGAAACTTCAAATTATCCATCAATGACACCCAGAACATGCCACCCAAATGTTGCGGTATCGCTATCGACCTGCACCATGTCGATAAGCTTCTCGAGCGGTCCTTCAAGAAACAATGGAATCGCAAGTATGCCGAACTTTCAACTCGCAACCGTGTGTATTGTCCATCCAAAAGATGCGGCGCATGGATCAAGCCAGCCCGCATTCACCATGACAGAGTTTCCGGTCGGAAGATAGCCCAGTGCAGCCGTTGCAAGACCAAGGTTTGCGCCGCTTGTAACACCAAGTGGCACTACCCAAGACGGTGCCCAAGCGACGAGGAGACAGCCAAGTTTCTCGAACAGGCCAACGAAGAGGGTTGGAAGAGATGCTACAAGTGTAAAGCCATGGTTGAGCTCAAGGAGGGATGCAACCATATGACTTGGTGAGTCCGCCACAAGGAGAGGGGGGAACCCCCACATGATGCTAACCGGAAGTAGTCGATGCGGTGCTCAATTCTGTATGGTTTGCGGTGACAAATGGAAGAAGTGCGATTGCCCGTGGTTCAGCTATGACGGCGAATCAGATTATCCTGAGCATACGGTGCTGTCCACCCCCAAGAGCCGCAGAGCAATCGAGCTAGACCTCGAGCATAGCAGTCCCCAATCACCAGGCGAGCGCCGAGCCGGGCGAGGTCTCCCCCCCGTCAGGCCACAGCCAAAGAGCTACGAAGAAGAAATGCTGCTGCGGCAGCTCGGGGAACAGCGAGAGGGAAAGCATCAGCGCAAGATTCAGTATCTGAGCGAGGGTGAATTCGATCCCGTCGGGGGCCCTGGGGACTTGGTCCCGGTCAAGGGTCTGAAACATTATATGCCTGATCCGTTCGTTCATGAAACTGCTGCTTCAGCCGCTCCCCTCGGTGCTACAGATGAACGACGTGGATATGAGAGAGGCCCAGGTGGTGAATACGTGGGCAGGAGCAAGAGAGGAAGGTCCATGGATCGTCGTCTGGCCGACCGATTCGCAGAAACCCGCCAAGCGCCGGGTTCGATGCCGGGAATGGAGCCGCCGGCGATGAGCCATCATATGGGTCCTTCATTGATGCCACCGCCCCCGATGGGAATGCCTCCCCCAGTGGGCGACGGGTATCCCCCTGGCGGACGGGTGATAGTAGAACACGAACATGAGTACGAAGAAGACGGAGGGTCGTACTTTAGTCACAGCTCGAGGAGCAGGGCTCGCAGCAGGAGACGAGGCCGATGCAGCGCAGGCGGCGGAGAGCCCAAGTCGTCCCTCCTTGCCGGACTGAGTGGTCGCGGAACAGGCATGGGACGTGTGGACGTGTGGAGGAACTACGTTGAGCCAGGTGATTTTGAAGGCGAGATTGCAGCTGCAGCTGTGGCCGCTACTACGGCGACGGCATGAGACACTCGAGGACATTTTAGAGACAGCAAGATAGGTAGGTGGATGGCATCTAAGTGTGACTACGAACATTCTTCAACACTAGGAAATCAGAAACCCTCGTTGTGTGTATGATATGACATGGAGGTAAAGAAAGACGTACTAGCGGATGGTAGATTGATGGAATGCGAGATACCGAATGCTGAATGCTGAATGCTGGGACGGGAGGGCCTACAGAACGGATACCGGATACCGGATACCGTGACTCGTGTAGGATTACTATTTGGGATATGGATTGTCTACTTTCCTACGGCTTGTTTATTATCTCTTAGAAATCTCGACCTCGTTAGGTGCAGTTGTTGACGGTGTGCCTTCTATATGCGTATAAGAGCGATAAACTGGGCAAGCGAGCTGCGTGATGTAAGTTTCGTTAGGGGAGAGGCAGCCAGCGTATGCTGTCGCGTGATGACAAACAGGCTCTAACTGGTGCAAAACGGGGCATGGCTGGCATTTGACAGCGGAGGGCTTTTGGGCCCCTAGCTCCCTGGACCCCGTGGCCAGGCTTACCCATTATAGTAAGCTGTCAAGTGGCATCAGGGACCGACCTGGCTGCAGCTCCAGCGGCCCGCGTGAGCACCAGGCAGTGCAGTGCGGTGCGGTGCTCGCAGGGGCCGGACAAAGCCAAGCCAAAAACAGACGTGTTTATAGGGATCCCAGGAAATTTTAAATGATGATAAAAAGTCCGACATGTCCGAAGCCCAAACGCCCCTTGACGCCATGGCCGTTGAATGATGGATGGTTCGTCAAAGGAGGCGGCGGGGTCGCTGGCAGATCGGCGCATGCTCAATGACAGTTGACTCTGCAAGCAGAGGGCGATGATGTCGATGCTAGAGCGCCATTGGCCCACGCCACGCCGCTTCCGAGCGTAGCGTGTATCGTGGCGGGATGCACCAGGATCCCGCGGCGGGCCCCGTTCAAGCCGCTTGGAGAAGATAGCTTGTAGAGGGGGGAGTAAGATAAAAGAAGAAGAAAATTTGAAAGAGGAAAACAGGCCAGAAACGTTGCAAGGGCACAGGCCCGAACCCGAGATTGGGGTACCACCAAGAAACAGCCCAAGTCTTGCTGCCGTCATTGTACATCCGGACCCCTTCCACCCCGACGTGCGCGCACATAGATTGACACCACCAAGAAAGAGTCTTCAGGCTGGTGGTTGGTATCATTAACTTCAACTCGAGTGTTTTAGTCTAGATTAATCCCTTGCACGGCACGGACGGAACGTCGGCTTAGCCATCACGCTCCAACGGTCCTCGCCTCAAGTGCCGACACACACGCCCACCCGCACTCACGCATCCATCGTCTTACCAGCAGGGGTACATATTCTACCTCTCATTCCTCCCCATACCCTACTCTTTTCCTATGCCAGGCGACTCGCCAGACGCGATATCAGAGCCCGCCTCCGCTCAATCCGTCGCCGAACCCCCGCCAACCGCTGCTACAGACCTCGTCGACCGCAAAGACCGTGACGCCAGGCATGGTGGTGACGTCAGAAAGTCCCGTATAGCTTCCTCCTCCCTCTCCTTCTCACTCTCGCACCCGCCCTCGCGATCCTCCGTCACCTCTCCCTCGCCCGCCGCCCACGCTCCCATCTCCGTCTCCGTCTCGGCGCCGGAAACAATCGCCTCGTTCGCCTCCAATCCGACGTCGCCCGAGCCCGTCGAGAGCACCCTCGCCTCCACGCTCCGCCGCGCAGACGCCAACATGCTGCTTCTGCACCAGGTCGGCAGCGTCAAGACGGGCGAGGTCGTCCGCTACACTGTCACATACACCCCCTCGCAGGACCGCATCCTGCCCTCGCCCGAGAAGCTCTACCTCCGCGTACGCAACACGTGCGCCATTGCCCTGCGCGCCGCCTTCGTCCACGGGCCCTACACACTCTCCGTCGCTGCGTATCCCGCCCACTTCAACCCCAACGAGAAGTTTGAGAACCCCCAGCGGTATGGCGTGCCCGAGTTCGAGCCCATGGTCAAGGCCGGCGGCACCTGGGAGTGCGAGCTGATGGTCCCGGACGATATCCGCCAGAGCGCCGGCATGGGTGCCCACGGAGGCTTCGGTAAGAGCCCAGACCATGACGAAGAATGCGCGAGCTGGGTGATTGAGGTGGCGTCGCAAGTCCTCTTTACGACATCCGCCGCCGTGGGATACGAGGTGGTGCTGGCACGCGACAAGAAGTCGCTAAATCTGAGCAACGTGAGCCCCGTTATTGCCGGTCAGACCCAGGTTCCGCAACCAGGCAAAGTGAGCGACTACCAACAGAGCATCGGGGCCAAGGACGGCCACCACCCGGCGCAGCCACGGGGCATATTTTCAAGGGCGGTGCGACTCAAGGTAGAGGATACAGCGACATTATGGAACACTCCAAGACTGCCAGGTTGGGATGATCTTGGCGAGAGCCGGGCCCGCAGACACGAGGGCGCGGACCAGCCAGTTGAGAGTGTGGTCAAAACTGGAGATCCCGAGACGAAACAAGAACCGCTGCCTCGCAAGCAAAAGAAGGTTCACCTGGTAATATTAACGCATGGCCTGCATAGCAACCTGGGTGCGGACATGCTTTTTATGAAGGAGAGCATCGACGCAGCTGTAAGACAAGCCAAGAAAGATGCCAAGGCGCGCCGTGCCAAGGAACGAGCTGCAAGGAAGACGGAAGAAGGCACAGGCACCGACACATCCACCAACGAAAAAGCAAGGGCTGAGGTCAAGCCATCTCAACAGGAGGCGGAAGATGAAACAGACGATAGCGATGACGAAGATGTCATTGTTCGGGGCTACTCGGGAAACGCCACCAAGACGGAGAGGGGAATCAAATATCTTGGCAAACGACTCGCCAGATACGTGCTCTCCACCACATACCCGGATCAACCATATCTCCCTGCAGGCAAAGGGACCACCGAGTCGGTGCTTAGCTCCATCAGAGGAGACAAGCACAACCCGGATTTGAAACCAGTACACAAACGCAGCAGTATACACTCAATCAGCAAGGAACTTCTAGAGAGGGATCAACGACCTTATAAAATCACGAGCATCAGTTTTGTGGCGCACTCATTGGGGGGACTTGTGCAGACCTATGCCGTTGCTTACATCCAGAAGCACTCGCCTGATTTCTTCGACCTCATCAAACCCGTTAATTTCATTGCACTTGCCTCGCCATTTCTGGGGTTGAGCAACGAAAACCCACTCTACGTCAAGTTTGCCCTAGACTTTGGTCTGGTAGGTAGGACGGGGCAGGACTTGGGACTGACTTGGAGGGCACCAACAATTGCACGTAGCGGATGGGGTGCCATTGTCGGCAACCTCGGCGAGACGGCGCATAAGAAAGTATACGGAGAGTCGCAGCCAGAATCGAAGCCTCTGCTGAGAATCCTGCCAACTGGGCCGGCACATACAGCGCTGAAGAAGTTCCGCAACCGTACCGTCTACTCCAACGTGGTCAACGACGGCATCGTGCCATTGCGCACGAGCTGTCTCTTGTTCCTAGACTGGCAGGGTCTCGGCCGTGTTGAAAAGGCAAGGCGAGATGCAGGCCTGGTCGAAACAGTGGTGGGCTTCGGATGGGCAGAGTTGACAGGCGCCAACATGACAGCTCCTCGACAGAAGCATCTAACACCCGGTGATCGACAGAGCCAAAACATATCCTCGCCGCCAACACTCAAAAAGCCTCAGGAGGACATGCGCGAAGTCCCGCAGCCAGCCGACAATGCCACCGTCGACGACGACAGAGTCAGCCTACGATCCGTCCCTGCCCCATTTCCCGAAGACGCACCATCTGATTCGAACGAATCCAGCAACAGCGGGCCATTGTCGGGATTCTTCAACTTTTTCAAGAGTAGCGAGCCGCACAAGACGGGCGCTGTCTCACAGAAGCAAAAGATGATATTCCGGAAAAGCCAAACCATCAACTTTGGGGAGCCCTCCAGCGGAGATGCAAGCCCTGCGTCAACCTCACCCAAGCCATCGCCCAAGCCGTCCAAGGTGACATCTGGGCACGAGGAAGACGAAGACGGGCTTACCGCCCCTCCGAAGACGACGTTTTTCGAGTCTGCGGGTGACCTTCTAAATCCCAAGATGCCCGATGTCGACTACCTCCTTGATCCCGCCCATCGACCACGAACAATCTTTCATGACAGGGTCTATCACCCATCCGATATCCCGGGTCCTCCGATGAAGAAACGACCGGCCACCTTGGTCCGGAGAAAGACGTCGTCTCGTCAAGTTTCTATATCGGCGGCCTCCACGGGGAGCACCGGCTCATCACCCTATCCCAGCATCCAACACGAAGACACAACGCAGTCAATCAAAGACTACGACGACACGCTGCATACCAACCCTAACAAGGACCCCCAGGAGGTTGTCGACAGCTCCAGCATGCGAGTCGAGGAAAAGATTTCAAGGGCTTACCATCGGGACCTGTCTTGGAGGAAAGTATTGGTCAAGCTGGAGCCCGACGCCCACAACAACATATTTGTTCGTCGAACGTTTGCAAACGCCTACGGCTGGCCGGTTGTCAAGCACCTGGTGGATGCTCACTTTGGCGACTCGGCAACGGCACATCTACGGACCGACGAGGCCAGTGGCCGCGAGCGGGCTCGGGAGATTAACCAACCCCCCGATGAGCACGGTGGCGAAACCAAGGCTAGCAGCCGGGACCATCTCGAGGATAGCGGAGAGCCAGCAACGCGTACGGACAGCGAGGCCCGCGAGGCCCTGGACGAGGTTCCCGATCTTCCATTGCCACCACACTCGCCGGAAAGCGTCGGCTCGAGGCACAGGTCCCAGACTGAACGGGATGATTCGGTGACATGGAGTGAGCGTGATTGGGTTGACAGCGAGTGCGAAAGTGATCTAGACTTTGGCGACTTGCACCACCACGAGAGGCCGCCGGCCGGGGGCACGTCGCCCTCGCTTTCGTCGCAAGAAAAGGGCAAGGGGGCGCAGCGAAGCCCTAGCCCACTAACATCCGGATGGAGCTGGGCCGAGAAGATTGTGGGTAAAGGGCGGTCTAAAAGCCCTCCCAATGAAGAGACGCCGTCGTCGAAAAGCTGAGGAGCGGTTGGGCATGGTAAAAACCACCACCCCCCCTTACTCCCGTTTATAAATTGTGCATATTATACGGTGCCATGAAGAGCAAGGACGTGATAAAGGAAAGAATATATATGACAGTATAGATGTTTAATAGAGGCTCAATGTACGGGGTCTACGAATTCAAGCTATGCTTGTTTATAGTTAGGGTGATGACTGGAGGATCGAGGTTGATTTGTACTCCTAGTTAATTAAAACCAAAGCCGTTTGTCAGCACCTACCCTATATATATTTTCTTCATTCTTTCATGACACAAAAAAGAAAATCGGGTAATATTGTCAACCACCTAGATTTGAGACTCTGCATGACACAAGCTCCAGTTTCCCTTGTTTTATTCAAGTCGCTGATTTTTGGTTTGCGGCGAAGTAGAAATGGATGGAAACCCCCGCGTTGTGGGACTTGATGAATTGGGGGGTTAGTTTCAACTCTTCTAGGATTTCAACAACCAAGACTTCGCCTCACACAACTAATCCACTTTGAGTTTCTCGAATGGAGGTGAAAGAGGGACAAGGCAGAACAGATAAAGGGCCGTGACTCACCTAACCCACTTTTCTATGCCGAATCGACTGGATGAAATTGGTAACTGATATTGCTGGGGCGCACATGTGTAAAATTGCCACTTTTGGAAGAGCATACTGGAGGCGGAATTGGGAAGATAATGAGACATCTCAAGACTGATTAATCATAAATACGGATCACGTGTGTATGTCTTGATAATATATTTTCAAATTGATTTTCATTTATGAGCTTTTATTACTGAAAATAAAATAAATAAAAAATGAATCCCCATCCATATACACAAGTAAAAAATAATTTTTTTTTACAGAAAAAAGTTGCAAAAGTAAAGGATGTTTGGTGGGATTTAACCACCGACAATGGACGAACAGGGAATCGAACCCTGGACCACTCCCAGATGATTCGGTCGAATTATGCTAAGGGAGTATTATACCACTAAACCATTCGCCCGAGGACTCGTTGGGAACACACTTTCGAATTTGTATCTAAGAAAGGGAAGAATCTGATTGGTGTGTGCATTTAGATGTGCATGGGTATCTGGGGGGTTAAGTTAATTTGGTGGGGGGCGATTGGCGGCGGGTCGAGCTTTACAAAGTGGTAGGGAAAGCCCTGAAGAGGGAGGGGCAAATTTTTTCTTCTCCCTCTTCCCCTTGCCTATTTTGGAATTGGCGATTGATCTTGGTGGCGGCATGACATGGGTATGCATGTACATACAAATGCATTGAAAATGCCTTGCCCTCCCAAAACAGAAAAACAGACGAAATCGGCATTGAATACAAGCCACGGGCCATTGTGCATCAACTACAGGCGCGGCTGGGCGGAAATTGACCTATGGAATGCATGATAATATCATCGGAATCAGGAAAGAAAGGAGCCATGTTTGGTTTCACAATTTTATTCTTTTGTGCGGTTATGTTTCATGCTTCTCCTCCATAAACGTTGATAGTCCAATTGATGCACCCTCGTGGTTGCGCGGCGAATGGCGAAAGGGGCACCACCTATCCTTCAGCACTGGAGTGGACGGGGAATAGGGAATAGCTCCAGCGGGCACGGGGGGGGTCGTGCGTCGGGGGGTCGTGCGTCTGGAGGCCTGCACGGGATTGGGTTATTTCCCAACCATGACGACCATGTGCGTCATCTCGGGGCCTCCCAGTCCTGCCGCCGGTGAGATGGCGAGATGTCTCTTTTTGGGGGGAGGGGCTAGTAGGGGCGAAAAAAAAAAGAACCCCAGTGAGCCTGAGCGATGAGGGCTGAACGAGATAAGACTAGGAAGAAAAAAAAAAGAGAGAGCCTCATCGTCGTCAGCTACAACCAACTTTGCTTACACGTTATTGACCCTGGCTGCTTCCATTTTAATTCAAGTCGCTGCGCCTCATCGTTTGCCCTCCCTCTCAGCCTTTAAAGGGCCCTGCTTGCTGCTTGACTGCTAAGTTAGTGCTGCGTGGTACCTTGCTGCGTGCTGGTGGGTGGATCTGCTTTAACTCGCGATGCTGTCATAGCTGCGTCCCCACGGTTGAAGCTCGTCCATACACTCAATTTCTACTCAATTTTTTTTTTACTCTTTTGACCGCTTATCCCACTTTTGTCGTTCCTTAATTGCCGAGAGACTCCAGTCGAAAGAAGAAGAAGAAAAAAAAAAGAAGAAGAACGTACGCGCCTTATCCACGAAACACACACACAAACAACCCGCCCGCCATGCGGTTGTTCCTCCTCCCTCTCTCGACGCGGCGGACCCTGCTATACGCGCAGCGCCTTGATGCCGTCACCGCCCCCAAGGACATCAGCTACCTCAACCGCAGCACCGCCTGGGCCGCCAAGACGTGGGCGACGTGGGAGAAGCAGGACTCGGGCTGGAAGCGCAAGGTCGTCGACTACGGAAACTACGCCTTCCGGCGCATTCCCTACGAGGAATGGGGGCTCAAGTCGGTGCCGCCGCTGTCGAACCGCCGCCGCGCTGAGGAGCTCGAGGGCAAGGAAAAAGTCGAGCTGTGCTACCCCAGCACCGTCATCCCTCCCGCAAAGGCCGAGAGCATCCTGCGAACGCTGGCTACAGAGCGACAGTCGCTGCACCAAAAGAAGCTGATATGGTGCTGTATTGGCATGCCTATAACGCTGCCCTTCGCCCTCGTCCCCGTGTAAGATTCCCCCCAGACATGCCTTGATTTCAAGTGAAAAGAGAGCAGACGCAAAAACATATCCAACGATACATATTGACACTTTTCTTTCCTTTTCCGGTTTAGAATCCCCAACCTACCCTTTTTCTACCTCCTCTACCGTGCCTGGTCGCATTGGCGAGCCATTGCTGGCGGCAAGCACATCCAATGGATTCTCGAAAAGAGGCTCCTCCAGCCATCCCCATCCAAGATTCTCGACCAGCTCTACGCCACCCACGCCGCGCCTCCGGAGGAGCCCCACGACATGGAGCGCACCCTGCTGACGCAGAAGGAGGTCCAGACTTTCTCTAGCACCCTCGATATCCCCGCCCTGGAGATTGAGCTGGAGAGGGCCATATGGCAGGTCGAGGAGTCGCTCAAGGACCCCAAGCAGGAAACGCCCGAAAACGCAGCAGCTGGAACGGGCGACGAAAAGTCGGATCGTGCCAACACCGCAGAAAACCAAAAATATCAATAAATTGTTTTATGACCTTATATCTATTTATTAAGGAGACATGCCTCGGACGATGTATGATTTAGGGTAATTTAAAGAGTCACGTATATCATATCGGGTAGGACGAATATATAGACGAACATGTATGCGGGTATATTTATAGACACTACTCACCACCAGGTCAAGGCGGCGCAGAGCAAAATCGCAATTCATTTTTATGCACTCATTATTTTCCCCATTCCCCCCATTCTCCTGTGCCGGCTGCCCCTGTCATAACCGCTCCGCCGGTTGCAGGAAATTCTTCACACCCAACGCCGGAATCACTCCCACAAGCCCCATGGCCAGTAGAACCCGGCGTGTCATCAAGCTCGACAGGTCCGGAAGCCGGAATGATACCGCGCACTGTCGGCCGTCGGAATAGCCAACCAGGGAAAAGCTGAGCCCGAGGCTTCGCAGGCCAGGAAGCGGCGTACACGAAACCTGCATTCGAATCGTATTAGTCAACGCTATCCTCTTCCCGAGGTGGGGATAACTGCATTTGGGAGGGGGGAGGGGAGAGAAGAGGAAGAGGTCGCAACTTACTCGGCTCTTGACCAACTTGCGGGGAACAACAACTCCAGAGCTCTCCAGCTGCGAACTGATGACATGCCCCCGCCACGCCTCGACGGCCTTGCTCCGGAGCAGCCGCTGCCCGAGGGTATGCGACGACGAGCCCCGTTTCGCCGACCGGCTCCGCCTCTTGCGAGCGATGCGCGCGGCACTCCCGTCGTCCCTGCGGTTGGAGGGGTTGAGAGGCGACGAGATGAGGGGGGCGTATGAGGAACCGAAGGAGGCCATTTTTGTGCTTATTATTGATTATTGATTATAATTTATTGTGATTTTTCTTCTGTTCCGTCAAGAAGAGAAATGCAGTGGAAAGAGAAGAAGAAAAAAAGCCTGACGTATGGGCCCAGAAAAAAGAACTGTTGATTTGCAAGTAATGAAGGTATCAAGGGAATGCCAAGGAAGTGAAGGAGAGAGAATGGTTCGAATGAAGGAGAGAGAGAGAGAGAATGAGAGAGAGAGAATGAGAGAGAGATTGATGTCGATTTCCAGGATAAAGAAAAAAGATTGAATTCCTAACCCTCCATGCCTTTTATAAAAACAAGGGCACTGCAGCCAGGATAGAGCGAAAAGGAAAAACGCACCCAAGGGCCGCAAGATTGCGACTAAAACATTGCTGCCCTCCTGGAATGCTGCACACATAGTCGACGGTTGGAGACTGCCGTGTGGAGCCGGTAGCTAATTTGGTTATCGAGGGGCATTTTTATCTCGACAAAGACATCAAAGACAATCGGAAAGAGAAATATGGGCCCTTGTGCCTGAGACATTTGCGTGGAAGCGGTGCCAAAGTGCATGGGATGCTTCCTCCCTTGCCATGAGGGGGGAAGCCCATGCTGAGATTGTCACCAGAACTATTCTGTCTACACAACCCTTTGAACAAGGGAGCCGAGCCAGAACAGACCAGGGCAGGGCAGGGCACACAAAGGAACATGGTTGCTAAATGGATATGTGCCTAGATCAACTTAAGAGGGAGATAGGGAGAGAAATAACATTATACTCGTGGTTGCTGTATCCCGAAACTAGGGGGCCAGACAAGTTATTAATGTGACAAGGGCACGAATGTTGTATCTAAGCGAGCGACCATACCATCTTCAACGCCGGCCCTGATTATATGTATTTACCCAATATAAATGCAGTTGTAATATTCGAAAACGGTTCACTTCAGGACGACTCGGGCGCCGAGACGTCCGAGATAAAGGTAGCCTCAGTGAACATGGTGCCCTCCTCGGAAATCTCCTCATCGCCAATCTTGAGGTTGAGGTTGAGCTTGGGGCAGTACTAGAAGCATGCAAGTTAGCGGAGCATATTCATAAGCGCCCATAGGCATGCAGCGCAAAAACTAACCTGGTAGATGTATGGCTTGGTGCCAGCGGCACCGGCCACAATCTTCTTGACGAAGCCGGGGACTTCAGCCATGACGTCGACGCGGTCAACGCGGGGACCCAGGGAGCCCTCAATCACGGCATCAACACTCTTTCCATCCTTGGTCTTGTTGGACCAGGTGTACTTGATGTCGGTAGGCTCGGGCCAGTCGTTCTCAGCATCGCCCTTGACGGCAGTGTGAGTGGCTGAGTTGGAGCACCCGGCGCTGACAACCTCGCCGTTTTTGACAATGCCGCCGACAGAGACGAGCGTCTTGCCATAAGAGGCCGGGGTGGTAAACTCCATCAGCACGGCCGAGTAGTTGGGGCCCTGGAAGTCGACAAAGTCCCAGATTGCGGCGGCATGGTGGGGCTTCATGCCCTGCAGGGCGTGGATGAAGAGAGCGCGGCCTTTGAAGTTGACGGGACCGTCCGTGGTGGTGATGGTTCCCTCGGCCTCGCATCGGGTCCAGAAGGCGTGTCGCATAGAGCCCCAGGGGTTTGCGAGATCGGTGCCGAAAAGCGTCTTGCCTGTGGTGCCGACCTGGAAGCCAGGGGCGGTACGGGTGATCTTGACGTTGACGATGGCCTTCTCATCCGTCATACTCTTGACAGTATAATGGGTGCTATCTTCGGACAGCTCGACGGCGCAGTTGGTGGCGTAGAAGCTGGCCTTGTCCTCGCTGAGCTCGACTTTGCTGAGGGGAGTTGAGCTCCAGAGGTGGGGCTTGGCAGGGTCGGTGCTGAAGATCTTGCAGTTGAACTGGCAGGTCGTTCGGAGACCACTGTGTGAGTTAGTTAGCTTGCGCTTCATCTTGCTGAGCATCTGAGCATCTGGAGTGGGGGAAAACGTACGCGACGTTGCTGTATATGACTTGGACAATGGCAGTGTGGCCAGTTTCGCTGAACAGGTAAAAGGTCTGAGTCTCAACACATGTCGAGTCCATGGCTGCCCAGAGCAGATCCTCGCGCTTCAGCTCCGTGAAGGGTGTCTGTTCGGCCTCTTTGGCGACCGACTTGATGGCCGAGGGGCCATAGATGGGCTCTTGGGTGCCGGCGACATTCGCCAATCTACAGATGAAACAATCGTCAATTCTGAGTCTTCTCCGCGGGAGGGTTTTTGATCGAGGAGGTTTGTCGAGGAGAGTCCAAACACGGCAAGGTGGGGGGGAGGGAAGGGAGGGACTGTTTCTTACTGCTGCTTCGCCCAGTTGAACATGGTGAAAAGTGGGTTGATCTAGATATGAGGGTGAGGAATAGGGAACGTGTTGAGAAGGAAAGACGGAAGGAAAAAAAATCGAGATGGAAATGGGACAGAGAAGATCACCTATCCAAACAGAGTCGAGGTTCAGAATGTCTACGGCGGCATGTCACTCACACTGCTGACGAATAGCAGTGGTGGCGGCAGCGGCAGGAGGAGGGGCAGACAGGGTTGTCAACCCATGACGCCGATTGCGTGGCTGGTGTGTGGGTCCTAGGTGAAAGAGTGTGGCTCACCATTGTGGCAGAGGTGCTTCCGCTGACTGATGCCGGACTTATCTATGCGTTTCCCCGGCTTGGCCTACTCTATTACGCGTACCGTATTAACTCAATGGATTGAGATTCAGCCGTGGGTCTTGACACCCTTGTCAAGACCAATTGACTGTATCTATTGAGCCATCGATCTCTTTGTGGGCCGTTTGATCAAGTAACTACGTAGCTGGTTTTTGGCTTGACAGAGGGGATTTCACTGGTTCGACAGGGGAGATCAAGACCCACGGGTGAGTCCCAATCCATTGAGTTAATACGGTAACACCGGTAATTTGGTCCAACCGCTGGGCCGCCTGCCCTGCATGCGCATCGCCTCGCCTCGCCTTGCTACACACGACGTGGACTTCCAGATGATGCCTTTTCCGTGCCGCCCGGAAGCTGCGGGAGCTGTCCTTGACCTGTTAGTAGGTACGCCAACGCACACCAGCCTCGCAATCTCAGTACTGGCTCATCCTGTCTAGTGGCTTTCGACCGGACATTTGGATGAATTGGGGGCAGCCGCCCGGCATGCACAGAAAGGGCCTGATCCCAAACTGTTACATCCCCCCCTTCTTTCTTCTCCCTTTACTTTTCTCTCAGCCTGGAGTATCCGTAGATGTCCCGGTAATAAAATGTCGTTTGGTTCTTCGCTAGTATGTGGGGCACTGTCAAAGTCGCCATTGCGTATCCGGCAGGATTTTATTCAATACTGACTCTTGTGCAACTTAACAACTATGACTACTTGTAGCCGTCTCTCAGATGATGATCCATCACAGTTTAACGATCCATGTCTACATGACGATGTGTTGCACCTCTACATAGAGCTCGTATCCATGCAGGATAAGAAGTTAGCAATAATATAATATAAAATAAGTAAAGCAAAATTATTAAGAATTATTTAAAATATTTTTTTTTATTTTAAAAAAGATTTTATTTAAATTTCTTACCATTTATTTAATAATGAACAAGTAATGATAATATGAATATTATTTCTGGCTCTATCGTGATTGATCCAACCCTCTTGCTTGTGCGGGTCGCTAACGATACTTCAAATGTCCACTTCCATATTCAAGTGTATAATTTCAAGACCACAAAGACACTGCATGGAAGACACTGCATGGAAGACACTGCATGGAGTTGATGTCAGTGACACCAGCGTGTCCGGATGTGTAGTCGAATGCACGCTTCTGCTAAACCCAAGGATTCTGTGACTAGACCTTGACTTGACTTACCGAGGATGGTCCATGTGCATCTATACAATCGTGGAATGACAAGCATGTTTGCAACTATAGCGTAATGGAGGTAAAAAATGCCTTACATATAAAGTCTCGGAATTCGTTACCGTGACTGTGTGAGGGAATTTGCCATATTTCGTACGAACGGAGACGCATGGGAATTAGGACAATATTGCTTTCTTTGTCATCAAGGTGGACGAAGGATCCATGACCCCCCGTTCCCTAGTACCCCGTGACTTAATGCTTTATTAAAAAGGTGCCATAATAATAACAATGGCCAAAAGGGTAATAAAATTGGATATGAGTCACAAACAGCAAGTGAATAAACACCATCAGTTCATTATTCAAAAAGGGGCCATCCAGTACCATGCCCTGGCGCTTGATGCGGATCCCTATTACATATAATGGTCACGGGACCGTTGGGAATTCATGATCCGGGCCCCTGAGTAATCTGATGGTTATTTAGTTTGAATGCTACCTTGACTGGGCTGGTTCAGTGGATCCCCACCAAACGGGAAATTCGGAGGATGAAGGCGATCAAATCGGTGGGGACCCGTTCAGTCGGTCGCGTTTTTAAACCGTCGATAAGATCTTGTTGTGTTTGGACTGCTGTCCTGTTCTGAGATAAGCCCCACGGCCGAAATTATCCAAGCACCAGCGCTTGGGTTCGCGCAACGGTCCAATGAGGATGCCTGCATAGTGCTGCTGCACTTTCCATTACATACTTACAGCCAAAACCCAAAATCCATGCCCGCGCCGACCGGTCGTAGTCGGATTTGCAGACGCGCCTTGGCTAGAGTAGCGTTTTGACTTTTGAAAATATTTTGCGCTTGTTACATTGTTTTCAGCCTTCCCTTTGAGAACAACTGGCTTGGACCTTTTTTTGCGGTCTTTTTTTAGCCGATTCTTATTCGCCCACCTTGCTGGACCCGTGCATCGAGTCGAAACTTTCCATGCCCATACGATTTCCCTTCTCTCTCACAGACAACCGACATCAAAGCAACGCGCCGCCCTGAACTGTGAAGCGCAACGAAATACTCGTTTGTAGCCTCGGCATATCGAGTTTGCGACAAGCCTGCGCTCCTTCTCGACACTGGAGCCCTTCCTCTATCAACACCCCGGCCTTGCGCGCACATTCCCGATCGAGACCTGTTCGTTCCTCTGGCTGGTCATGGAGGACGGGCCTCAGATTCTCCCTCCACCGTCTCACGAGCCAATCTCTCGACCGGAGTCTGACTCGCCAGCCACAACTCATTCGATACCCCAGCTTCCTGGCATAGCAACGCTTGCGGTAGCGAACGCGGCGACTGCGACGCTTGCGACAACAGCGCCAACTCATCCACCGCAGCCCAGGTAAGCGCTGCGCGAACCCACATGTGTTCCACGAGCGTCCGGGAGCCGCGCGCGATACGTTATCTGTCCGATATCGATCTTCCTCGACCCCGAGACAAGGCTTCTTCAAGGACCCCCAATTCCGACTTTCCATGCATAATACGCTGACTAACATTTCTGGCCGTAGACCACCGACGATGTATGCCGGTGCGTCGCCCGCCGCCACGAGTGGGGGTTCTGGAGGAAACTTGGTAAGTCCGCCATCATCGCTCTGCACATCCTCTACGCTCTCCACACCCTCTACGCTCTCCACACATCTCATCATCAAAATCACGTCTCAATTGAGCAAACCACAAGAACACTCCCCATGCGGTGGAGAGGGCGGATCACCGAGGTCTGGCTATCGGCATCTGCCACGTCCACTGCCTTATCGTCCTTCATCCATGATTGAATACAATCACGTGGCTTATCATAATCCCGGCCCGGCTAACCCTGATTGGGAAGCCTTGTGGACACTGGAAGCAGGTTTATCTGGCTTATCAGACCAGTAATGTTGGGGCCAAAGATTTTTACTCCATCTCCTTATCGTGATTTGAGATACTAATCATCGCTTTCCCTCCCACCTTGCCCTCGTCTCATCACACCCAACCGGCATCATGATGGCAACTAATGGATCGACGCAGCCTACCTGCCAGAATTGTAGCACTTCTACGACACCATTATGGCGCCGCGACGAATTCGGCTCAGTTCTCTGCAATGCCTGCGGCCTGTTCCTCAAGCTGCACGGCCGCCCGCGCCCCATCTCATTGAAGACTGACGTTATCAAGAGCCGCAATCGTGTCAAGACGATGCGCCCAGATCTTGCGCCTAAGAAAAAGGTATGCGACGCCTTGCTCACAAATGAATTCAGTTTTAACAACCGTTAGCAACAACAACAACAACAACAACAGGCTCAGAATTTCGCACTCGGAACCGATCCCAACGGCCTCGATATGTCTGGCCATGCGCACGCCGCCCAGGCAGCGCGACGGACCTCCCAAAAATCTGCAAATGGAAACGAAGGATCCGACTCACCGATTTCGCGAACTGGCACCCCATCAATGTATAACCATGGCCTCCCGTCTTTTATGGTGGATGACCCTTATCAGTCCAGTGTGGCTGGATTCGCCAATCCCGATGGTCGCGCAGGATCCCCGCTCAATGGAGAACGCAGTATGGATGCGCCTCAAACACACGAGCAACTTATTGCACATAACTCTAGCCTCAAGACTCGTGTCAGCGAGCTCGAGGTTATCAATGAGTTGTTCCGTGGACGTCTAAGCCAACTGGAGCAACAAGAGGCTGCGGCTCGAAGAGGTCAGGAGGTTGCGGGCGTTGAGCAGACCCAACTCCGCACGCAGCTCGAGGTGGCTCAAGAGAGCGAAGCCCAGCTTCGCGCCCAGCTCGAGGATAGTCATCGTAGGGAAAACAGCCTGAAGCGACGCCTTGACGAACTGGAGCTAGAATTTAAGGAAGCCAAGGAAGCCGCTGAGGCCGCTATGGAGCGACCGGCTAAGAGGCCCCGTATCGCTGAACCATCGCCCAAGGTGCAAGAGATCCCCGAAGCTGTGTCAGCTCTTGCGATCGCCGAACCCTCCCCTGCTGCCGCCGAGCCATCTGTGACCCCGGAAGCTGATGCGCCCAAGGCCGATACTCCTGTATCTGAAGAAACCGATGTCCAAATGGACACGGAAGTCCTCGAGCCCACTGATGCGATCGAGCCAGCTGAAGCCGCCAAGACCACGGGACATGTGGAAGCTTCTGAAGTGGTCAAAGCCCCTATAGAGGCAGAAGCCACCGTCGACGATGTTGCAGCATAGGTAACATTCGCAGCAGGCCATTCTCCAAGCAAACCCGTGAGCGAAGCCTGTTTCCCATTCCAAGCACTGAAACTTGGTTCTCTGCCTCGTATATAGAGGCCCTTTATCCCAGTTCCTGAGGTGATGTTTTCGCATGGATAGCCATGGCCTCACATCATTTTACGACCCCTATCCTTTTAATACCCTTGTATGAAGGCGTCGGTGTGCTCGCGTTGATTTCTAATTCGTTAGCCATACGTCTAGGTGGTAGTGCCAGCGAGAGTCCTGGTATTGACGGCCATTTGGTTTCTTTTTCCTTTTTTTTTTCGTTGCTTTTTCTGTTATCGAGCAGGTGCTTTGTGGAAAGATACCGGGATGAGAAGTGGGAATGGGACGGAGCTGGGGCGGACTGTTATGAAGCGATTGATACCAACTTTCACGAGATTTCTCGGCCCTTGCGCTCTACTCTAGCCGCAAATTCTTTCAACGGGTTTGCTTAGGGTGGCAAGTGTGAGCCATACCGCGATGAGACGTGAACGATGAAAAGTTAAACTAGCTGTTTTTGGCAATGAGAAAAATAGATTACTGATCTGTTCTGATGCCAAACCGTGCAAAGCTGTGATGAATATGCAGATCAAGGTATAAAGGTGATTTTTTGTGTCCCCCTGAGGAGAGGGACGTCTCAACAAATGAATATACAGACGAAATGCTATTACTATTTATTAATTTTCATTTGACATGACTCCTTTCCCGCCTAACGATTGGTCATTTCAGAAGAAAACCATGTTTTATGACGCAAGGCTATGCCATCTACAAGAGTACAACGACAGTACCTTTCCTTGGAGGTTGGGGTGAGGGTTTGTCTATACGAGGAGTCGATACATTGGCATGTGTAAGTAAGTCTGCATTCGTCCCTTTTTAATTTGAACACTCGAAATGTTTCCTGCCCCCCCTCGTGTATAAAAGCCCGTCGATATTTAGCATGCCAGACTACTGATTTATTGTGCTGTCGAGGCGTTTGATTTGGCAGCTGGTGTCAGTTACAATGTTGTTTTTGTGGTCACGTGGTGGAATATTGTGACGCAGAAATATTGTGAGCATCACGGCCAAAAACCAAACCTTTCTTCGTCCACCAATATTTTCTCCCCTCTTGCGTCAGAAGCTCACACATATAATCCTCTTAGACCGTCCTTTGATTTTTGGGTCACAAATAATTCCTTTAAGCTGCACCTGATCGCTTTCGGCCATCATTATCTGGTCTCTGCCCCGCGCTCGTGCGATAAGCGCCCGCACAGATCCAGACTACCTTGCGAAGTAACCTAGCAGCGGGCGTTCGGTATCCTCGATAAAGAGACATGCCCCCAACGCTGTCGCAGCGAGGTGGACCTGCCGGTGCCAAGAAAGGTGTGGCAAGGGTTGGAGGGAAGACGATATTGAACGGAAAACGACACAGGTGAGACAGTGGCGCTCGGGTGGCGGTGTGTAGAGGCCTTTGGAACGTTGCTAATGATGTTTTCGTAGAAAAATTAGTCGTGATACAATTCTTGGAATCAGTATGGCCCTCCCCAATGATGAAGTTTGGTATGCTTGCTAACCTTGCGATAGCTAAGCCGGCTATTCGGTGAGTGATGCACTGTCACACCTATTCTCCTATATCCACCCGAAATGCCGAGAAAAACGCACCAATTAAACACATTCTGCAAGGCTTCTAATCCTTATCGCTTCCATGCCGATCTTATTACATACTTGTCGTGGAATACACTCACTCACAAACCCTGCAGACGCTTGGCCCGCCGAGGCGGCGTGAAACGAATCTCCGCCGCGATCTACGATGATATCCGGGCCGCACTCAAGGACCGGTTGGAGATGGTATGACGCTGTGACCATGGTTCGGATGGACTTTGACTAACGGACTCAAAGATCTTGAGAGACTGCGTCACATATGTCGAATATCGCAATGCCAAGACTGTTACGATTCATGATGTACGTTGTGTTAGTATCTTACTTTGTCTAAAAAAACAACTAACATTTGTACTCGCCTAGGTGCTTCATGCCTTACGACGGATTGGCCGTCCTATTTATGGATTCGACCCTGACACGTATAATGGCGGCGCAAAGCCTAAGACTTCGGCCTTGCCCACGCCCTCAGGTGGATATTCCTAAAGTACACCGATGAATGAATGGTTCCGGTTCTGATAATGATGCCTGCGCTAAGTGGGCGCTCGTTTATTTTTGAGACGGAGTTTGGCGGATTTGGTCACGGTCATCTGGGTTAAGGAAGAATAGCAGGGTGTAACTTGTCAGTATGCATGTATGGATTGATGTTGTCACAGAGGACGGGGCAGTTTGACTGTTTGAGCTAATGCTTTCCATGACTTTATGAATTACGATCTTTAAACGAAAGGTATCTAGTATCTGGGTATCTCAAGTGAAAGTATAATGTTAAATGCGCAGCTCCAGCCATTACATGCCCAATTTTGGCAACCCTTCCTCTCGCATCTGGTTCTTTCTCATAGGTTTCTGTCTTTATTCTTTTTCCTTTTCTTCTTTTTCCTTTTCTTCTTCTTCAGTTTTGTTTTTGGTTTGTTGAATGTATTCCTCATTTACCTTCTCTTCTTGAGAATATCGTAATCGGCAATAACCTCATCCAGGGCCTTGGTCGCACGGAGCTCGTTCTTGCGGAATGTACCGTTGAAGATCTTCGGGAGCAACATGGCGCTGTTTGCGTGCTCCTGGGCGAACCCGACTTCGGCGTCACGGCCGCAGCGCTCCTTGGTCAAACGAACGGCCTCAAAGAGAAGATCCTTGCCGACGCCCTTGTTTCGGTATCGCAGACTCGTGGTCCATGCACGGATGATACCCTTGCCGCCTCTGAGTGAGTTGCTGCGGTGCTTGCGCCGTCCGCCACTTGAACCGGCGTGAACCACTGGGCTGGGCTCGAGACGTAAAACCAAGGATCCAATGATCTCGTCATTGTATCTGGCAGCCAGCAAAGTATCTTCCTCTCCAACTTCAGAGCGCAGCCACGCCCAGCGCAGGCGCTCAGCGAGAGAGATGTAGCCGGAAGACATATACCGAATGCCCATGAGGTAGCTCATGACAACACCACACGAAACAGTCATGGACAGGCCAGCGTCGAGGCTGGAGATGAAGCCGAATTGATAGATGGTGGCGAGGGCAGCAGACAAACCGGCGAGGCAGAAGGGGTGGAAGACGAGAGACAGGGAAGCACGCTGGCGCATCTGGGCGATCGAATCGGCGACCAGGCGGAGGCCCTCGACCTTGTCCCGGCGGGACTCGAGGATCTCAAAGGTCAGCGGGGGGATTTCTTCGTCATCGAGTTCGAAGAGCATGGAAGCGGCGTCGGCGGCCGAAGACGAGGCAAATGGCGAAGCTGAAGGTGCGACAATTGGGGCAAATGGGTTAGAGGGACCGAGTCGCGGGGTGTTGGTCGCAGAGGTCATGGCCGAGTGGAGAACGAGATTCGCACGAAGGAAAGTGAAGAATGCTAGGGGAGCGCAATGTTAGCACATCAGAATGCATTTTGATGATAATTTGCTAGTATAGAAAGTTGCAGTGCTGGGAGCTTGGACAGTTCGCGCACGCCAATGCACATCTGAAACGAGCCCAACTGTTGACTGCGGCATCGCTGCCAGTTTGAACGCCAGAGCTCTAAAATGAGCTGCGGCGTACAAACTAACAAGAGCGGTGCTCGCGTTGGACGTATGCGATCCAGGGTCTTGCGACATTGTGCCCGCAGTAAGCAGGGCCAAGCCAGCTAAGGGCCAGGGTTGGATATTGTTCCGGTGGCCCAGGTAACAAAGGCAGGGTTGAAAAAAAAAAAAAAAAAAAAAAAAAAACTAAATTGGACCAGGTTTCCAGGGTGCCACCGCCCATGACGATGTGCGTACGTCGTCTAAGGTGGGTAGGGAAGGGCAGAAACCCAAGAGGAGACATGATCAAAAAGAAGAAGAAAAGAAAAAGAAAAGAAAAAGAAAAAGAACCCTCCCCTCCCGTTGGCAGAATAGAAAGCATAGAGTTGTAAAAGAGAAGAAATCTTACCTGCACTCGTCTTAAGCCCGGGAACGGCATTGACCTTGGTGACCAGAGGGTTTGGGTGCCAGGCGCTCAGGTCGAGCTCGCGGATAGCCATATGGGAGCTCTCCATTGTTGCGGAGGGGTATCAAACAGTAACGAAAGGAATTAATAGTTGATGGTGTAAACCGATTCAGATCCGAGTCGAGTCGATTGGAAAGCGAGGAAGTCCAGCCTCCAAGACCCAGGCGTCGATGAAGGGGACAGCCTGGTGTATGGGGTGGGTACTGCGAGTTGTGTGTATAGAGAGCCGAGAGGAAAGGGTATCAAAGGGACTGTAAAAGCAAAACAAAATTATAGAAGCAAGAGTGTATATGGAGTATCAGAGACGAGGAGCAGAAGATAAGACAGTCAATAAAAAAATAAAATAAAATAAAAAAATAAAAAAGAAGAGGGAGATTGTGTGTCCGTGGGTATAAGGAGGATGGAGAGAAGAAGGAGGAGATGGATATAGATGGAGATGGAGGAGAGGTGGACGTTGTCAGCATTATTCAAATGTCTGGGAGAGCCAGAGCCTTGACCTGCGACCCAGCAGGTTTGGTGGTCGCAGCGTCTTTTTGATTGAGAAAATCCTTGCCCGGACCAACTAGCGACAAGGCTCATCCCCCTCCCCCGTCCAACCCCTCCTTTGCGTTACGGGGGCCCATTGCGCATCCTTTGGGACAGGCCGTTCACACTAGCGATCCGTCGTTAGCGGGCTTTTCTTTATTGCTTACCTAGTGCTAGGAGCCTGTCGATGGCCGGGGGGTGGTTCGCTGTTTTAGTGAGTGGGTGGGCGGCGGTACTGCAGAGAACCCAGGGCCACCACCACCACCCCCCTGGGGCGCCCGCTACTCTCAACTCAACAGTTTGCCTTTTGCGACCTTGAACACGCCATTCTCAGCCGGATCGCTTGTCTGGGCTCCGCGACTTCGATTCATTGGCAAGACGGCGACCAGACTGTCGGATCCAGCTGGGGTGGGCACACATCCTCGTCTCTCGCTACGCTTGTTTCTGGTATCTCCCCATTCACCAACTGCGTGATTATCACTGATGACGAGCTTTTTTCTTCTTCTTCTGTTCTTTAATTCCCTCTGTGCGTTGGTTGCCTAGGAAGCACTACTGGACGACAATCACCTCAACCCTCTTTTTTTTTTCTTTTCTTCTCGACCCCCCCCCCCCCCCCCCCCCCCCCCCCCCCCCCCCCCCCCCCCCCCCCCCCCCCCCCCCCACCCACCCACCATCTCACCAACACCCCCACCCATCCCCCACACCCCCCCCACCCCACCCCACCCCCCCCACCTCGCGCACAGCGCTCGCTTGCCCCCGTCCCCCCGCAGCCTGCCCCCGCGCGCCCGGACCGGCCTCCGCCCCTGCCCCGCCGCTGTGCCAGACCCACCCCCCGACGCCCGGCACAGACAGACGCACAC
>JAHVYB010000070.1:13776-216499 GCA_020623695.1 Calonectria henricotiae | reverse complement strand
ATGAGGTCGACGCTAAGTCTCATGTTATGTTAGTAGGTAAATGTGGTATTGTTCTATGTGTCTATGTATGCGTGTAGAAATTATGTCTGAGTCTCTGTTTTTAATTTTTGTTTGTATAAACGAAAGACGGCGTACAAAAATAAAAGATATATCCTATTTATAGGTTAAGTTAAGCAATTAAATAAGGGTTTTTTTTAAAAAAAAAAAAAAAAAAAAAAAAAAAATAAAGTAATTAAAGCTATAATATTATATATTTACCTTCCTTAAAAGAATCTTAGAGATAATATTAGTATAAAACCCCTTAACTATAGCTATATCCTTAAGCATTAGGTTAACTAAGCTATTATTACTTAGCCTATTAAATATATTCTTAATTATATAAATACTCCTTCTAATAATAAAAAACTAAGTAATATTTATCTTAATATATTCTCCCTTTATTAGAGTAAATAAGCCTAGTACTAATAATATTTTACTATTTACTAAGTAAATAGTATTATAAGTATCTATTAATATACTCCTTATAAGCAAATAAATATATATTCCTATTATAATATAAATTTAAATTACCTTTTCTAAATAATATATTTAGCTAGAATTAAGAACTATATATAAAATATTTATAAGAAAGCTATTTAAAGCTATATTCTAAGAATCTATACTTATATTCTACCCCTTAGCTATTAGCTACTCTTATAATTACTTTTACTAAGATTATTAAAACTTTATATATATCTAAGTAACTTAAGCTAAATCTAATATACTCTTTAATAATTATTTAATAGCTTTTATAATTATATTTTTAAGAATTATATATTAATTAAATAACTAAAAATAATAATTAGGATTATATTTATAAAAATATTTTTATTTCTTTCTTATAAATTACTTATTAAATCTTATACTTAATATTAAAAATATATTACTATTCTTATAATCCTTCTTTTATTTTATAATAACTAAGAATATATTTCTATAGCTTATTAATAAGCCTACTTCTTCTAATTTATACTTCTTTTCTATTACTTTCTTAAGATAATATTCTACTTAGTTTAAAGCTATTTATATACCTATTATACTTATAAACTCTTTAATAGCTATTATATCCTTTATCTTAAGTATATTATATACTTTATTATATACCTAAAGCTTATTTTAGTTTATAAACTATATTTCTACTTTAATATTAGCTTTAATTATATTAATAAGTAATACTTAATAAAGCCTTTTAACTTTATTAAATATATTCCCTTTAATAAAATTTATAATAAACTTAATAGCTTTAATTAACTATCTTAAAATAAATTCTAATATACTTTTATTATTATTATTATTATTACTATAACTCTTTTTAATCTTTTTTATAAAGCTTTAAAATACCTTTTTCTTACTTAATTTAGCCTTTTGTATATTAATTTTACTTAATTTAAAGATTATTAGTTTATATTATTCCTATAAAACTATTTATATAATCTAAAATCTTAATAAATCTTTATTTTAAAGCCTTTACTATTTTTCTTCCTTTTTCCCTTTAAGTTATTTATCCTTAATAAAAAACCTATTAAAGACTTTTATATTAATAGGATCTTTATCTACTATACCTTAAGCTTCCCTTTTATTAATTATCTACTTTTAGAGCTCTTAGAAAAATAAAAACTTAATTTATAATATTTTATTAAAGGATTTTTCTTTTTTATTAAAATTAATCTTATTCTAAAGCTAAAAAAAGAATATATAGTATTTTAAAATAATTATCTAATTAATTTATTACTTAAATATTTAAAGTTTAGTAACTAAGGGCAAGCTATTACTTATTATTATTATATTTATAGTAATAAAAGTAATTATAATAAGGCTTTTTTATATATAATTTTATAAAGAAAAAGAATACTATAAAATAGAAATATATTATTCTTTATTAATATAATTAGTATAATAGAAATTACTAAAGTATAATATTACTTAGGCTTATAATTATTATATAGTACTATTTAATTATATCTAGCAGTAAAAGGGAGTATTAAAAGAGCCTTATTTTTTCTATGAATAGGGGTTTATATATTATAGGTTAAGAACATAATAGAGCAGGGCTTTATTGTGGGGCTGCTATAACCAATTATATAACAGCCTATTGCAATAAAACTTATGCTACAAATGCAATTCAGCCACGTCTGAAATACCTGTATTAGTTACCACTATTACCCCAAATGGTGAGTAAGATGAGCTGATATTTTACTTAGCTACTATGTTGCCAATTCAATATCTACTGCAATTATCCAAGTATCATGAATCATGCTAGCATATAAGCGCTGATTGTAATATATTCTAATCGAGTCGTTGGTTACTACTGACAGTTATGATGGCGGCTTTCTACAACTCAAATTCGTCCTGCTTGCATCACTTCACAGCCATATCAATGTCTTGTATATCATTTGTTTCCCTAACCTAAAGACCTGAACCTTCTGATGCATAAAAAGATCTATAAGCCCTTGTCAATATTTGAATCTGTGAGCGACTGTACCTGTAGACCCTAGATTCGTGGGTTGTTTGTACTCTTAATCTCATGTCAAAGAACGAAAGCTTGCGCTGCTATGGCCACCAAATTATTTAAGCTGCATTCATACGAAGTTTTAAGAAGAGACGATATTGGATTTTCTATTGCTTTTGTTCACTCAGTCAGGCATTGTCCGAGCTACACAATGTACATTCCTACACGATGTGCATTCCAGTCACCTTATCTTCCAACCACCTAAGAAAATCGATCACGGACTAGAGAAGAGAATGTTTCAGCTAAATATAAAACACACACGATTGCTATTGGTAAGCACTAGAGCTTTAGGCCCATATAATAGGGTGAGTCGCATGGCGATGTTGGGAGCAACGCTACAGATGTAGCTGCGCAGGAATGAAACGAGATAATGGAATGTAGCTTCCTAGGCAATGCTGCCTGCCAACCAGAATTTGGATTTTTCTTGATCTAATATGGTGATGAATGGTATGGTAGATGCCTTAGTAACTAGAATAATTTGTAAAACTGAGTGCCACATCTCAGTACAGGGGATATCGGGTTCTAGTCTCATATCTAGGAGCATCATCACTAGGCATATACTACTGTGAGGGTCATTCACACAGAATACTTATTAAAGGGACAAGGTTCGGTCTCTTTCAATGTGAAGCATCCTTTTCTATCTTCTTTTGATATCCCCTACTATTATAACAGCGCCATTTCGCAGACCTAACATCGCGCTTCCGTCCTCCCTCATTTTGTTTTTTATGTTACCCTAAATAGCCTTAGCTACGCCCAAGCACATTTTTCAGTACTCTTATCACAACAATGAGATGCAACATCTACCTTTTGCCCTTGGTGGCATTTGGTCTTTTATCTGAAGTTCTCTCTTTAGCACCAACCACAACCTCCTCCACCGCGTCCAGTACCACGTCTAGTATCACATCCAGTACTACATCTAGTACTACATCCGATACCACGTCTACATCTTCCACTACCTCTACTGCCTCCACGACATCTACCACTTCTACTACTTCCGATACCTCTACCTCCACTTCATCTTCTACAACCACTGGCTCAACTACCTCTACTTCAACTATCACCTCCACTACTTCTACTACTTCTGTTACTTCCACTGGCTCCAGCACGTCTGACACTTCTACTACCTCTGCAACCTCTACATCCACTTCCTCCACTTTGTCTTCTACTACCTCTGCCCCTACGACTTCTACTACTTCCGCCACCTCTACCTCTTCTGCCACATCCACATCTTCTACAACCTCTGCCCTTACGACTTCTACCTCTTCTGCCACATCCACATCTTCCACCACCTCTGCCCCTACGACTGCTACTTCTGCCACATCCACATCTTCTACCATCTCGGCTAGCTCTACCTCTACTGACTCGACTGCCTCGACTGCCTCGACTGTTTCGACTGCCTCGACTACCTCTACTGCCTCTACTACCACCTCTGCCCCCACTGTTTCTACGGCTTCTACTACTTCTACTGACTCCAGCACGTCTACCTCTTCTACAACCTCGGCTACCTCTACCACATCTACCATAACTACTGCTTCTTCTACTACGTCTGCGCCCTCTACCTCTGCGACCTCCACTACTTCAGCTACCTCCTCTATTTCAGCCACCTCCTCTACTTCTGCCACCTCCACTATTTCAGCTACCTCCTCTATTTCAGCTACCTCTACTTCAGCTACCTCCACTATTTCAGCCACCTCCTCTACTTCTGCCACCTCCACTATTTCAGCTACCTCTTCTACATCTACCCAATCCAACACCGCCACTTCTACTTCTACTTCTACTTTCATTGCCACTTCTATCCCTACTACAACATCTACCGCTTCTACCTCCGCTACCTCTACTGGGTCTATTACCTCCACCCAATCCACCACATCTACCGGATCTACTTTATCTACAGTATTAAATACTGTGACCTCAACTACCGATTCGACGACTGCTTCAACCGTTCCTACTACATTGAGTACATCCACCACTGCACCTATCATATCTACTACTTTTAGTGGCACGTCGATTAGCGATTCAAGTGCCTCAGCAACGTCAACAGAGTCCACTACTTCACCTGTCAGCTCGACTAGCTCAATTGGTTCAGTCACTTCGACTATCGGAACAACCTCCACTCTTACCAATCCTATAAGCTCTACTTCGGAAACTTCCATTATTGGCACAGCTAGCACATCTGGAAGTACCACAGAAAGTGCCACTTCGGCGTCCATTACTCAAACAGTAAGATTCACAATCATCACCGGCTACTTTCAATAGCTGGACTAATGGCTTCCGCAGATAACTGGAACACAAACCACCTCCTCTCTGTCTACGACCCAATCAGTAGCTGCAACAAACCTACCGACTATTTCCGGATTTGTGTTTGGCGGATGTTTGGGTTCTCAACAAGGCTACCCAGGCTTCCAAGAGGTAGGTCGAGATGCTAATATGGTACCATCCTTGTGTCTGTCGCTTGCAACAGGATTCAAGTACGCCGGAATTTATTACGAGTCAGTGCCCCTTCGCCAATTTATGGGATATCGCTAAAAGAATTACAGTACCTGCTATGCGGCAGACAGTCTTGACAGTACAGAATTTGTAGGCACAGGGCTGTGTGACCTGCCCTGCCCTGGAGACCCTAACTTGCTATGTGGTGGACTAGCCCAAACAGATACCAGCCAAAAGATGCGCCGATCTCCTTTGCACTACACCAGAGATGTGCCGAATAATCTCCTCCTCACAATCTACATCAGAGTGGGAGATTCAACGGTTACCAGGACTGTAACTGAGCCAGGTGTGACAGCAATTCAGACAGTCTTCATCACCAATAAAGTAGAAGCAACCAAGACCATCGCCGTCACAAACCCCGTAGAAAGCTGGATCACCACCACAATCACATATACGACTATCGACAATGCTAATCCTACGGCTCTCATCATTACCGAGTATTGTGCGACATATTGCCCAGTTTGTCCTGAACCCCATTATTCAACGGTTCATATGGCAACCATCACGGCATCCTGTCACGCGTGCGGGAATCAAGGTGAAAACAATGTTGTACTCACTGTACCAAACACGGCTCTCAATCATCCAGCTCCTACGTCAGCAGGAATCCCCGCGCAGACATACGTAGCAGGGGGCGGAGGCTCTGAACAACATGCTGCTGGAGGTAACGGAGCAAATAGAGGGTCCGGAAATACCGGGAACGGTGGTGGATATCCAGGAAATCAGGAGGGAGGCACAGGGCAGGATGCGAAAGGTCCTGTATCCGGCGGAAGCCAATCATCTGCGGGGGCATCTAACTCCCAGCCCTACGGCGAATCCTCAAATCCCGAGACAAGCAACAAACCCTCAAACTCAGGAACAAGCAACAAGTCCCCTAACTCAGGAACAAGCAATGGATCCACTGGAGTCGATGTTACGGGAGGGAAACTCTCTGGTTCTGGAACTAACGGGTATACCTCTGGGTCTGAATCTGGAAACCAATCCTCTCAGTCTGGAACCAAAGAGCAATCCTCTGCATTAGATACCAGTGGAAAATCCACTCCAGGGGCCAAAGAAGGATCTTCTGTAACCGGGTCTAATGGAGAGTCTTCCAGTTCTACATACAACAATGAATCTTCTGGTTCGATTTCCAGTACCGAATCGTCCGCCCCTGGGTCCGGCGGAGAATCTTCCAATTCGACGGAAACCTCGAACGTTGGATCAAATGGAGAACCTTCCAATTCGTCGGGAACCTCCTCGAACGTCGGAACAAATGGAGAACCTTCCAATTCGTCGGAAACCTCCTCGAACGTCGGAACAAATGGAGAACCTTCCAATTCGTCGGAAACCTCGAACGTCGGACCAAATGGAGAATCTTCCACTGCTGGAGTCGAGGATATACACTCCGGCCAATCATCCGGTTTCGTATCCACGGAATCCCCAGTTGTGGTATCTGCAGCAAGCATCATGAGTATGGGAAATATTGAGTCTTTCCTTATGCTATGCTTAGCTGCGATGGTGTTGGTCTTTTGAGTGACTAACGGGAGAGTTTGGGCTTTAATTTTATAACTTTTGTATTAGTAGCTTGGCATTAGAACAGGAGAAGGATTTCATATGTTATTTCATCCGTCATGAAAAATCGTATTGATAATAGTGGGTTCATTAAGTGATGTTTGCGACCATGATTAGACTATTCCTAACGGATAATCAGCATAGTGCCGCATAGTGCGACATACAGCTGTTGATAATGAAAAAAAGGAATAGAGTTAAAGTGTGGACAACTTGGTACTATCAAAATTTATTTGCAGTCAATACGGCACATTTTTCTTGAAAAATCTAATTAATATATCATGTCCTAATCCAACTGACTCTCCTTTGACCAATATTATGCCATGGCATCACCTGTCGATTCGCCGCTACCCTGAAGAACCACGAATATTTGAGCTTAGTCATTGTTACTACCAGATCAATCCCCCGAAATGTTAAGAATAGAGCCATCTATCCACGACTGTGAAGACAACGTATTCTAATACCAAAATTAAATTTAAAATTGAAATTGAAAGAATATCTCGTTTAAAAATTTCCATAGCTGGGAAGGAAAGTGGTTGAGCCTTGAAGCTTTATGACCTCATCTGCTACTAATAAGAGCGTGGCCTCTCGAAATCGGTGTTCTTAGCTGCCTTAAATCAGTTTTACCATTGTGAGTTTCTTAATCACAGAAATTACGTTTGGGATTCCTATCAATTCAATGTCATCCAATTCAAGCTGAATAGTCCTGGCTTTAGTAAGCGTCACATGACCCTAGCCCTGGTCCATTTTGATGATAGTGCTTACGAGTGTCAGCCTTTTAAGGCTGCACAATCTCCTCTCATCACTCTTGTTACTGCATCATCACCATTCGATTATGATATACTGTTGCTGCCTGTACCAAGAGAAGCGCCCGTTGTTTCTGCAGTTGCACTGTCCGCTTTCCCAAGTCTACCACTAGTTCATTCGGTAACCCACCCCGCATAGGCCATTACACAATCCGGCCACATGGCCAACCAAGCCTTGGTTGTTGTCTGAAAAGGGAGGCTTCAAGAACAATACCGACCATTTCCCCAGTCCGGGACCAATACTCGCCTCAGGGGTATCGACTACGTGTTGAGGAGATTGGTCAAATAATCTCTGGGCTGACTACACCAGCACCTTTCTGCCGGCAACCGCTTCACATCCACTTTACACCCGGTGCCCCAAGTCTTCCAACCCATAATCTAACAACCCAACGCGCAAATATGTCCCAGACAACCCCCCCTACCCAGACCTCACAGCCACAGAGCACGCCACTGCCTGTGGAGGTGAGGCTTGGAGATAACACACCGACCCGGGTTGCTGCCTCTCCCAAGACTACGCCAGCCAAATCGACACTCAAATCTCGTACCACCTTCCTTGATCACACCACTGATGAGCTGGATTCTACTGGTGATGAGTACATTCCACGAGAGATTGATAGGTTGGGCGAGAAGAAGGTATCGGCAAATGGCACGCTTCAAGACGACCGAGAATACAGGTGTAGGACCTTCACTCTGCATAATCGAGGTGACAAGCTTTTTATGCTAGCCACTGAATGCGCTAGGGCACTGGGTTATAGAGACACGTACCTATTATTTAATAAGAACAGGTCGCTCTATAAGATAATTGCCAATCAGGCCGAGAAAGATGATCTTATCCAGCAAGATATTCTTCCATTCTCTTATCGGTCAAGGCAGATTGCAATCATAACTGCTCGGTCCATATTTCGACAATTTGGTAGCCGAGTTGTTACCAGTGGCCGAAGAGTTTGCGATGACTATTGGGAAGCCAAGGCTAGAAACCAAGGTGTCAGCGAAGTAGATCTCGCCGGAGAGAAGCGACCAGGTACTACTAAGGCTGCCGGGGCTCCCGAGGCTGTGCAGAACCGCATTCTCTTTAATAAATCCCCAAAGAACGATCTCCGGGCTGTTCTGCCGGTTGATTATGAGCATGTTCATCTTGGAGACCTCTGGGTACAGGGTCACCATCGTGAGCAGGGTATCCGTATCCTGGTGCGACCTCTCCTTGAACCTCAGAAATCAAACTCAATCGCTACGGGTAATAACAGCTGCCAATGGATGTCCTTTCCAACATGGGCAGTCGGTTCTGGCCAACTTAAACAGAATGTTCTCGCAGTAACCCAGACGTCCGATGATGTCAAATTTTCTATTCGAATCCCTGGAAAAGTTCGGGATAACTCTTCACGGCCTCCTTTGTGGGGTGAAATGTATTATGATCCTGCTAGCGACCGAATAATCTTCCTAAATAAGTCGGATATTTCCATCTCTATCACTAATATTTCTCACAATATGCCGTGGTCTCCCGATTCTATTCATGTCGTCGGACCAGCCCTCACCAAGGCACTACAACCCGGAATCTGGCGTATTTCCTGGGAAAATACCGATATACTTGATTTTAGGATCTTAGAAAAGTCCCCTGTGACAAAATATGAACGCCAACGGTATAATGCTACCCTTCCGGGAACAATTGACTCCTTTTCTGTTGACAAGAAGAGGACGGCCCTCTCTATAGTTGACACCAATCCATTGCTTGATGCTGAAAGGGGCCAAGTCATCGCAGTGAAAGGAGCTAAGCTTGATGAGTACCGACTTACGAAAAAAGAGACCATTTCCTCGTCCTTATTATCAACTGTCTACACTGCAAAACATTCCCAAATTTCAAATCTCATTGCTGTCAAATTGCTCAAGACCAGCAGCCCCAATGATGAACCCGACGGATATGGGAGACAGGTCATCCGTCAGGCCAATACATGGTTGAACGAGCGCAGACGTCAAGAAAAACTACAACACAGGTCTATCATTCAATACTATGGCGGTGATGGGCGGTTCTTATCTATATATATGGAGTATGTGGATGCCAAGCATTTGGCTTCACCTCAGTGGATGACGAAGCCGGATTACGAGTTCCAAGGCGGCCGAAATGACGCGATAAGAATATTGACGGATATTTCCAATGCGATGAACTATATTCACGAGAGGAACTTGATCCATAATGACAATAAACCGGCCAATATTCTCTATTCTCTGGAGCGTGGTGCCGTCCTCTGCGAATTCGGCCTCTCAACAGAAGCCGTCGGTTCCCCAGTACTGGCGGAACCCCCTACTATATTCCACCAGAATTCATTGGGACCAAGCTTCGTGGCCGTGAATCAGATGTTTGGGCACTGGGTATCACTATGCTTTATGTCCTGCGAAAGATCGCATTACCTGACTCACACGCAAGACGCCACCATCCTGCACCCCTATATTGGCGAATTGCCGCCATCAACAATGCCACGATACCCCACACGAAATACGGAAATGGGCAACCAGCCGTCCACCAAATGCGTAAATGGCTTAACGAGATTCAAGAAATCAGAAAGACGCTCAATAATAACATCATGTTTGAGCGATTGGTCGGGAAAATGTTATCCCCAACCCACAATCGCCGCCTCAGCATCGCAAAAGTGTTACAAGAACTAGCGATAATCGAATATTCCGAATATTCCGTTAATCAGAACCCTTTAGAAGGTCGTGAGGATGAGAGATATGAGAGCAAGGGTAAAGTGATATATCACGAGACAGAGCAAGCGGCCAGCCCTGTGGTGGTGGCTGCCAGCGGGTGGGCTATCTCTGTCAAGCCATTATATCCGTGGCAGGCCCTAGATCATAGCTCGAGCACCCCTGACGACTCCCATTTACCCATCGGTTCCATCTCACCAAAGCAACCTGCCACAGGAGAGAGTCTTCAAGGCGTTCATGGGTCGTATCTTCCTGATCCGAATACAAACAGTACCCCGGACGTTCAGAAACTCGTCGAACCTACAGACGCCAGAGACTCGGGACATTCGTCCATCCCCATTATTAAGAGCGAGTTTGACAGGTTGAGTCTGCGCTGCGACCAATCTGACGAACAGGCTACGCAACAGCCGACAGACCAAGACGTAAGCAATATGGCTACCGAGTATTCAAACGCTTCTGGCGTATCTGTTTCAAGACAGGAGAGTTATACATGGGAGCTGGCAGCTGATTTATCCAAACACATTAACACGTTACATGTGGATGAAAACACACAGACAAGGGTTTCGGCGATTCTACCTGACCTACTCAAGGCTTTTGCGCTTAGGGTTGGACATTATGCTCCGACGCAAATATACCGAGATGTTATGGTTTTTGTGCATAGAAATCGACGGTGAGTAAAATATGGGATATGCTGAAATGATTAATGCACTCATGATATCAATTTGCCTCCATGGCTAATTTCAACCCCTCTTGTTACTGTCGCTATTGGTTTCTAATGCCTTATTCTAACGGTTTTATTATGTAGTGAGATTTCCAAAGTGTTCACAGATATCAGTTTCAAACAAGTTGAGGAGGATATCCAGACAGATACAGTCACCGCAAAAGGCATGGACTTGAAAGATCGCATGGAGCTTTGGTATGAGAAAGAGACCGTCGAAGATATCCAGGTCGATCAAATAGGAGAGCTCCTTGAGCTTGATGACATTAGTCTCAACCAGCCTGAAAACGAGGAGACCGAGGAAGAACCAGTGTCTGAAAGCTGGCTTTTAGCCTACCAAGAGTTCATCTCTAGCAGTGAGGCTTATGAATGGCTTCTTACTCGACTACGGAGGGAAACACAGCTTGTTCCAACAGGACCAAATACTATCAGTTCAATACGGGACAAGATATTATTCTTACTCCCATCCGTTCATACGGTTAGTAGGAAATTGTCCTCACAGACTTTCAGCGCTAGGATTGAACTTGAGTGGGATGTATTCGAGTTTTTCAAGTCGCAGCAGTATTTGGGCTCTCCAGAGGACATCCTAGAGGGCGTCATCACACTGACTGGGTCATACAAGGATGCTCAAGCCGCAACTTGTGCTCAATATATGCGCCAAACTTGGCCTCTGACAGGGGAGGTGACAATACAACTGATAAAAGGGGTTCTACAGAGTGAAGAGGGAGATTTGTATGAATGTAAGCAACTGGTTTCTATAACTCGTTTGCCTTCTGTAGCTGTCTAACTGGTATACAGGCAAGCAATCAGATGGAACAACCATTGTTGCATGGATTGAACGGCCAAAATTTATAGTGGAAGCTTTCGGTGTCGCTGCTTCCGTGGCAGAGACTGGGGAGCAGCTTGCTTGGCTTGGGGCTGCGTTGAGATCTTCACCACTAGACGACCGGCTCATCCATTGCACGCCAAATATTAGCAGTGACCCTCAGAAAAGCACCTCGTCATGCCAATCTAAGCTCCAGCTATCCTCAGTCGATATGACCTGCAGGATCAGTTTCACTATGGAAGAAGTTCCACAGACTGTCACAGGTGCCAATGGCCAGTGCTGGCATGCAATCTTCAGGAACCCAGTCATTGTTATGGGATACCCTATTCCCCGAAGAATGGAATGGAACACCGGCCTCGAGGTGTCACTCAACCTTATGGCAGGACTCGCTGGTGCTCAGCGCATCGATCGATTTAAAGAAAATGTCTATATTAAGGGATTTTCAACCATGTTGATTCCTACCAAGAGGAATGAAGACCTCATGCACTGGCATTTGATCTACAAGGAGGACGGAAGCCGTATATCTTACTTGGACGATCATTTTTACCAGGCGAACCAAGAGCAATATCTTGGCCGCCTGGAGATCGAGGGGCTTCGCCATGTATTAGGATGGTGTTACGAGGCCAGGTTCTATGCTGGTAAGCGATATTTTGTCGTGTCTTTATGGGGACATTGTCACTGAAAAAATGATGGACAGGGTCGGCTCAAGCACATCATCCAGTTACACATTCAAGGCTTCCTAAGCCTCACGCGGGATGTGCGCTCGCTGGAGTAAAAGTCTCACAGGGGCGGATGATCATGGATGGCCCGACGTTCCACATTGGAGCTAGAGACACGCCAGTTCAAGTTTCACACAAGGGCATCATCCGGCGGCTAAGATGGATATCCAGCAAATTCGTGCTGTTTTGGGATGAGCGTGATAAACGGGGCTGGTTAGTCAACGGTACCAGTGCTCTACTGCACATTGTGCGAGCATCATTGTCGCATTCAAGTGAGGATGACTTTCAATCTGCGTTCCTCTTTAAGAATGAAGACCTGAAAGAAGCAAGCCAGCCGTTTACAGCTCAATCTGCCGTTTCTGTATTGCTTAACGACCATAATCGAGACCTCAAGCTCTACAAAGATGAGGAGGAGGATGGCGGATATCTTCTCCTCAAGAGCCAAATCGATCACTTTTATAATATCTTAGAGAAGCTCATTGATCATCAATTCGACATTGCGGGGGACAATGGGCTGAAGCTGAGAAATAAACCACGGAGGTATCTTGAGGCATGGGATTTTGAAGACCTCGCGACAGATTGCGACCCCCTGTACCCCCGTGTGGCTACTATCGATGCGGCCGGTAAAGGATGGGTCGATTTCATAAGGGCCGTCCATGCGGTCACACTAGTTGGCCGCGGCTTTGGTGAAATTATTCAGCCTACTGGTCCGGATGTGTGTGGGTACTGGGCCCGGCTACCAAAGGAGCGCTACTACATTGCGAGCTGTCTTGCAGACCTAGATCGGCCGATGAAAGAAGCCGGAGGTTATAGTAGTCATGTTCGGCTCAGCGATGGCCTGATATGTCACACCCCGACAGCGCTCTTCATGACCTGTCGATGCAGAGACGCGCTGGGTCCAGACCATTGCGAGCCGGTTCAAGCGCTATTCCCGACAGATATGTCCAGCTTATTAACTCCCAGGAGCCATCCAATCGAACCCAGAGGTCTTGGGGCAATCATATTCGGTCAAAGTTCAACTTTCCAGTGGGCGTGGGGAGACACCGGCCCTCCCCAAGAAGGGGAGCCTATGGAAGCGGAAAGTGCATCGAGCATGACAGGGAAAGATTCTGAGTCGTTTCAGGACAGTGGCCTGGGCCGAAGCCTACCATGGCCAAGGTCTGAAAGTCTTTTATCCCCCTCGTCAGTATTGAGCCAGGGTTCAACCAGGTCACCAAGCGAGTCCGTTGTGTTTGCGGCGAGGCTGGATACGATGCTTTCCATCGACAACAAAACATACAGCCGAGATCAATACACAGTCGGTATAATCTGCGCATTGCCAAAGGAACTCATGGCAATCCGGGCACTGTTTGACGATAGGCATCACAATCCTAGGACAGGCTTGGGGGACAGCAACCAATACGCCGTTGGGCAGATGGCAGGGCACTGGATCGTCGCGGCTTGTCTTCCGGCAAACGAGTACGGGACCAATTCGGCCGCAGATGTGGCGTCGAATATGAAACGTAGTTTCCCATATATTCGATTTTGTCTACTGGTTGGCATCGCTGGCGGTGCGCCCTCGGAAAAGAGTGATATCCGCCTTGGTGACGTGGTGATCGGCCTGCCCGCCGGTACCAACACCGGTGTTCTCCAGTACGACCGCGGCAAAGAGAACGAGGGAGGCCTTTTTCAATTAACGGGTGTGCTGCAGCGCCCACCACGCGTCCTGACCAACGCCATTAATGTCCTGCGATCGGACCCGGACCTACGCGTCGACCCAATTGGTCCATACCTCCGCAAGATTGTCGAATGCCTCCCGGAGTATCAGTATCCGGGCCAGGGACTCGACGCGTTGTTTCAAACTGCCTGCTCAGCGTGTGCTTCACAACAGGACCCGCATGGGTTGTGCTTCCACGAGGTTGAGCGCGTCCAGCGTGCGACGACTGCACCTGTAATCCACTATGGGCTCGTCGCCTCTGGCAACCGCGTAGTCAAGGATGCAGTGTTCCGCGACCGGCTGGCTGCTGAGCATGACGTGCTGTGTTTTGAGATGGAGGCCGCAGGTGTCATCAATACTGTTGACTCCCTCGTGATACGGGGCATCTCCGACTACTGCGACACGAGAAAGAACGATGTCTGGCAGGAGTATGCTGCTGCCACAGCAGCCGCTTTCGCTAAGCTTTTGCTCTACGGTGTGGCTATAGTAGATGCGGCTAATGCTAGCGGCATGGGGATAAATTGTGAAGGACCGCTTATCAAGAAGCGGAAGGTTGAAATGGATTATGCTTAATGACTAGAATATTGCAACTAGTATATAGTCTACGGATGACAACTGCGGTCTGGAGGTGTTGCACATATACAAGTGGCTCAGTTGGAGGTGCACGTAATATTGGTGGTGAAGGTATAATGGCTTGAGAAGGGGTTGAAAAGATGTATATATTGTGAGATGAACTGCCATCCCTATGTAGGCGCCCGAGGGAAGTGTGGTCAAATAAATGGAAAGAAATGTAAGAAGTGAGCCTGTGCTGATGCATTCGTCCAACTGGTTTACCGTGGCGTCGATGTCGCTCAGGTTATGCACTCCCAGCTTCTTGTGTCGCCAGGTGAGCCTTGCCCCTTGTATCTGTTTCTGTAGGGGTATCGGCAGCGATTTGGAGAGAAAATCTGTTCGCCTGATTTGTTGCTATTTTTAAATGCACATCCTTTCCTGAATTCCGGAGCAACATCTTTTTCAGCCCACCCAACCGCAGCCATACGTGCATTTCCATCCGCATCCAAGATGACATGTCAAAACATCATTACTGCCCCTTATTGTACGCTAAACTTGGACAAAAATGAAGATTATCATACCACGTCATCATAAATGTTACGCCGTTTAGACTGTGTCAAGGCTAGGACATAAACTTGGCATGGAAACCAGTCTTCTAGTGTTCGGCTATTGTGTTTCACAAAACCCATGACAATTTGAGTCAAATAAACGACGGGAAAAAAAAGTTGAGAGTGGGACCATGCAGTCGTCGGTGAATACCAACGCTACCAACCTCAATTACCTTGACGGCTACTTGTGCTGATTGAGTAAATTCTAGTCAGAGTTCAAATGTTATCTAGCTCTTTGCATATCAGCCCTTAAAAATGAACCAGCATCAAGGTGATATGGCCGAGTGGTTGGATCTATGTCCTCGGGAGAATACCTTGGCCGTAAATCACCGCCGCCTAGCATTGTAGCGATCCCACCCCGGCGAGGGCCAGTCTCATCACATCTGTTTGCAAATAGGTGAGAACTAATTCGAGTGGCTTTCTTCTTTCACAGTTGCTGCCTAAAAGGACGCACTTTTCAACCCTTGCTACCAACCATGGCCAATGCACACATACTAAAGCTGTGGACAACTTCGCAATCACAAAGAAGTCGCCCGGGCACAAAGGCTAATTTTATGCACTGACAAGGGCTTCAGACGCTCACAGCACAATTCTATTGCTAGACTCAAGATGACGTCCTTCGTATTGCTAAATCATCTATCAAATACCACAATGTAGAAAATTCCCAAGAATAATTCAGCTAGATTCATTCAAAACGCGATAATCTTCGGGTAGGAAACTTCCCATAGACATCCTGGTTGCCTCTTGTCTGATCACTTCATAGAGATCTTTCGGGGTTTGCAATACCTGTTGGCCGGGATCGGTCACGTTGTTCTGTCGTTTTGTTAGCCTTATCAATTCAGTGTTCACTCGGCAAAAACGTACCATGTATAGCAAAAAATGAACAGTCGCAATAGTAAAAGCGATCCATCGCTTTGTCCTATTTTCTCCCCTCAAACATCGGCCGCCTCGAAACTCGATTGTGCCGGATTTATTTGGGAGGGTGTTGGAAAAGTTCCACAAAACATATCGATCGTCTTGCATTATATTGATAAGCTCACGAGGATTGGCGGCATGGGTAATCATCTGAGAAACGTCACATAGAGAGCGACAGTTGCGCAGGACGGCCGAGTTCCGCGTGTTGGGCTTGCAATATTGATTGTTTGCACGGTCTTGCAGTAGCAACTTCAAAATCAACGGCTCGTACAGCACAATTCCAAATGCTATCTTCTTCAGCTCGTTTGGCGAAAAGTGTTGGTTTGGCCCGCGGGACACGTGTACGTGGGCACCACACAACATGGATCGTTCTGGAGTGTGGAACACAGCTCGCAACGCCGTCCAAAATGTATCGATATCTTCCGCCCAATTCTCTTGGCTGAGCAAAATGGGACTTACGGCCTCGATTGGAACTATAAAATACGTGTTAGTGATTCGATCGCGCTGCCAGGTACACAATGAACAGTATGTATCACCTTTGTCCTCATGTTGGCCCAGGGAGCCATCCTTTGTGATCCACCATTTATCATAGTGCTCTGGCCTTTTTGAATATGCACTTCGTAGATTATCGGCTTCTGCATTAAGACCACGCTTCCTGAGGGCTGCGGCAACCTTTTCGTAGTATAGTGCGTGGTGTGAAATGAGAGGATTTCGAGTCTTGTGTGGTTTAGCCACCATTTCAATCTCAACTCCAAAGCTGTAGTTAGTCATTTTGGATGACTTTAAAAATGAATTGTGATGATTTTTTGGATGTTGGATGATAGATAGAAAATAGCAAATATATAGGAATTCCCAACTAATGAACCCCGATACACCTCAGTCAGACTCTGTCCAACTTAGACGTCGTTTTTTTTTCATGACTCAAGGGAAGCAATACCAGCACGTAGAAGACAAGGGTCAACACTGAACAGGAATAATATTTTTAAAATATATTCATATATTCTCAAATCCAAGTGGGTCAAGTATACAAGAACATCTACAACATCAGTCACCAAGCTGAACATATAAATAGAACAGAGGACGATTTGGAATGACTAATCTAAACGATGTTTGATCGTTGGATCAAGAAATTACACACCTCTCATTGCACATGTAAAAGTACTGTTCAAAGCCACTATGATGGGTGTCTTGACGTGTATTTAAAGTGTCCCCAATTCCCAGACAAATGGGAATGGGTTTTCCTCAATACCATCCCGACATTCAAGCATTTTCTTTTCTCAAACTCTCAAATCTTCTTCCTTGATATTTTGAAACAATGAGCCCTTCCACTTCCTCTAATGCAAATGGCGACAAGCTTTACTTCGCCTACGGTAGCAACCTCCACATAAAGCAAATGGCTCAGCGTTGCCCTGAAAGCATCTTTATAGGAAAGGCCACCCTCCACGGCTACAGGTGGCAGATTAATCAACGTGGGGTAGCCAATGTGGTCAAGGACACGATTTCTAGCGCCGTCCAAGGCTTTGTGTACATGGTCAATCGAAAGGACGAGAAGGCCTTGGATCGCTCCGAAGGCGTTTCGAAGGGCTTCTATCAGAAGCATGAACTATTTGTCACCCTTCAGCCTCATCGGGACTATCACGACCAGAAAACTGTAGACATTGCCGGCTTGCCTTTGAGAGAAATCCACTCCCGCAAACAAACCTCAAACTCTTGGTCCACTATCCAGGCCGCATCACAGGCCGCATCGCAGGCCGCATCGCAGGCCTCCAAAATAGCCAAGGTTCTGGTATATGTCAGTGACCGGTACCGGCTGGACGGCGATATTCGAGACGAGTACGTTCCCCGTATGCGGAAAGCCGTAGCCGATGCCGTGACGCTGGGCGTTTCCCGGACTTTTCTCAACGATGAAATTGTTCCACACCTGCGCGGGTACGTGTTGCCGATGTCTATAAAAAGGAAGCGGGTGGAGCAGCCCGGTACAAATGGTATGCAAACTGCAGAATGTATTTGTTCGGCCAAATGCACCTGTCCAGTCGAAGAAAGCAGCGAGAGCTCCAGTGATGACTCAAGTTTCGAAGACAAAGACAAGGGTATGCCTTCCCCGTGATAAAATTTACATGATTCTGACTCGTCTCATTCTAGTGGCGAATATCCTGCTCAGCGGTATTGATTCAATCAAGCGGAAATTGGGTCGGGCGAGAAAATCGATCCAATAAACACAAGATTTTGCAACTTCAACATGAGTTTCGCGGTAGTTTCGTCCAGTTGTTCTGAAATATGGACTTTATATTAATTGGAGAAAATTGCAAATATTTCTTGACAAAAGACGCATAATTTCCTATTTACCTTTCTTCAAGTCAGTAGTGTCTATTAGAAAATAAACAGTTGCTGAAATAAGTTCCCAATAAAAACTTTTTTTGAGAAACCCTTATAACAGCCCACTCAGGTTGGTCTAATGCCTTACCTAGTTTGGTAATAAAGTGAATAGGTGAAACGGCGCCTTTTGCACTCCTAAAGAAGAGTCCCTTGGTGCACCCTATGGGTCGATCTCGAAACCAATATTAATTTTCCCATCATATCGCATGTATCTCCCGTAGCTAAATGCTTGCCTCTTCCACCCACAGGAAGGTCTCCTGTTTTTCGTGGCTCTATCCGGAGCAATGTATGCAAGAATCGAGCCTTTAGTGGTCGGTATTTGACTAGTATTTAATCTATCCTCTTCTATATAGGGCAACTTCTCTGGCGAGAAGGAAACGGAATAGCAGCACCAAGGCCAAACAGTATGTGTGTGAACAATAAAGGCTCCTACCCAGCCTTTAACAGTGACCATAATACCTGGACTCAGTGTGTTCCCGAATCTTGTTGCCGCCGCTGTTCGAGTCAACGGAAGCCGTTGCGGTCACCAAACTGTCACGCTTTTCAAGATGAGTGCATCTCCGAAGGCCATAAAGGTCTGGATCCAGCAAATACGGGTCACAAGACTGTTGCCTGTATCAACAGACGGTCAACCTTGTAGCGCAGTTCATGTTCTATATTCCAATACACCATAATTAATAAATTATACTTATATCAGTACTACTGGAGGCTTTGTATCGTGACGTCACATGAGTTGGATAATGGCCGTGGTAGTAAATGTCAAATCCCGTAGCTTTATTTGAATTGTTTAGCCCTGCGGCATCCTCCCGTTCAAGTAAAGATACAACCGGCTGACATGTCGAACCTTGATATTGCGTCGTTTCGTCTGTCCAGATGCCAGACTAGATCTGCCGGCCACTGTTCTCGTCCCTTTGCTCAAAACACCTTGATCGCTCTCCAGGGCACTCACAGATGTTCGACCAGGTTTAGCTTCGGCAGCTTTCCTTTCATTGATGAAGTGTGTATCCTGACGGACGTACTCAACTATAAATTTCCATCCTCAGTAATCGCCTCAGTCCTGGACCGGCTTGCAGGGTCCAAGTACGGCTTCTCGCCAATTCCAACCGCCCGATGACCTAAACGGTCGCCCAAGCTATCGTAGTCGTCCGTGGCACTATGAAACACGCTACGGTTATCCCAAATGGCTGGAAGTTGTTAGCCTCAGTACAGGCCCCCGTCTCGCTAGTCTATACTTACCGATGTCATTTTTGTTTCTCCACTTGAACCGAACCTGCAGGTCGTGATTGTCCAGGATGACTCGGTAAAACTTGTCCAAAAGCTCTCGGCTCTCCCGAGAACTCAACTCATTGATGCGAACAGGATATGGGCCAACAGCAAATAGCGATTTCCATCCTGTCACTGGGTTGGTCCGTACAATGGGATGAACCGCTGTCAGTTCAGCGCCCATGTTAGCTGGGTTACCTCGTGGCTTCTCGTAAATGGAGAATTTGTCAGGATGAGCGTTTGCAGCCTTGATGAAACCCTCCCCCTTGAATGTCGCAGTTAGCCCTTCGAAGAACTTTTGGTACGGCTCACTGAAGCGGTCGTATAATTCGTATCCTGACGCCCAAAGTGTATCGCCACCCGTTGAAGGAAGTTGTTTCAGTTTCAAACTAGTATAGTCTGCCGGGGCACGCTCGAATTGAATATCGCTGTGCCATACGGATGCACCTGTCCGTCGGTCATCGCGGTCCTTTTTGCCAGGATTGAGGAATTTCCTTGAGGCCGATGAAATGGTGCTAATTTCGTTGTCCTCGGCTCCAAACTCGTTGGTTGTGTTCAGAAAAGGATGGATGTGCAAGGTCGAGTCTGCTGGTTTTCCAGACAGTTGACCAAGCCGTTGAACTAAAGTCTTTTGCAAATCATCGGCAAGGTTGTCTTGGGCGCGGAAGAAGACAACGCCTCTCTGCGATACTTGAGGGTGTTAGAGCGGAGCAGCTCACGGGATTGTGAGCGGGGGTGGGACATACTGGTAATTGCGAGATCGCGAATCAACTCGTCGGCATTCTTCGCATCAATGATGTCATCAACGAGGTTGACGTCAAAAAACTCACGCCCAATCACAGGCGTCAAGTCCTCGTGCTTGAGATGGCCAAGTGCACCGCTGAGAGACAGGGGTTTGGGGTACTGCCTTGTCTCAGGCTCGGTAGACAGAACCACCTCGATTGGAGGAGCCACGGCTGTGGTTGACATGATTGAAATGGAATTCGAGCAAAAGATAAAAACGAAAGAAGCCGGGGAGTCAACATGAGAATTCGAAGAGCAAACTTGCTCTTATCTCACGCGACCGTCGGCTTTATAGCAATCACGTCAGAACACTGAATGGGTTGAAATGGTACAGTTGAGGTAATCATGTCTGCTTCAATCTGGACATGGCGGAGCAAAGCGTCGCACTTGAGGTAAACGACAGCAGAGTCATTTATCACGACATGAGACAATGGACCAGTAAACTGCCAGAGATATCACGTCAAATAGCTTGCATAAAAGCGCTAAACCTATCAGCGCCAAGAGCCCCTGGTTCGCTGGATTCACCTGACCTAGATGCATACTGTCAAGGATGTCATGTTAGGTCGATTGATGCACCACTTCGGACACTCGGCCATCTCACTTGGAACTCGCGCCAGTCTTATCTGTAAGGAAGTAGGAATCCGGGTCCCTTGGCAGGCCTGGCATATCATTTCCCGCGGAGAAAATGTATCCTGAATCCATGAAACAATGTCGTGTTCGTGCGCCAAAAGCACGCCCCCTTTCCAATTATAACTGCTTTTACAGCCATACATGCGCTATCACCTCGGCTGAAGTGTCTTCAAAACTACAGTGGGGATATCTCCTTGACTTCTGTCGCACCTCTTTGAGCCCGGGAAAAGATTCAATTGATGTGGTCGAATTCATGAGGTTTACCCGCACACGCCAATCTTCACTTACCAAACAACCATACGCTGTGAATAACTCTTTGCAAATAAAAATGCTTTCCACTCTCAAATCAGCCCAGCAAATTATCACTTGAGCAATGGGATCAGATACGAAATACGATGAATCCTAAAATCGGCACATTACCCATCCAGGAAAATCGCAAGGCTTTACTAAGCAGCTTAAACGCCGTAGTTTGCAAGATGCACTACACACAATAGAAGGGAGAGACAAATCCAATTGTAAATGGTATACTTGCTGCGAAACATGATGACTAACAACACAATTGAACGCAAAAATATGAAGTTGGTCTATATTAAGTTTAATCGATCCATTGGAAATTTCTTCGGTTCAAAAGACTATTGTCTATTGTAGCTTAGCTGCCCAGTTGTTGTGTTAAGCTTGCATTGTCCTAGCTAGGGTCGCGATCCAGATGCCCTCACTAGTAGAAGGACTAGAAATTTAATACTTGTATAGCAATACAGGCTACAATCCATGAACAGCATCTAAGACTATTACAGAAATCAAAAACTCGGAAATTTCAAGTTGCGTTGGTAAAGACAGCAAATGAAGCTTAGGGCGGGATGAATTATAATATTCTTCATAGTCTGACAGGGCGTACACCGAACTGAGCAGAAGCTGTTTTTAAGGCTAAACGCTAGCGCTCCAAACATTAGAACGGCGTTGAAATTCGTAGTTTTTAAGACTGGTCTAGTTGGTCCTTGTTGTGTTTGTGTGTCTGGGGATGTTTAACGAAATTCATCCCACTGTAGCCATGTACTGAAGAAGTAAGAGGTGCCTCTTCCAACTACCACTATTCCCAGTAGGCCACCAAAAGAGGGGGGCATTCGCTCTCAGCTAGTAACACATCGGTGAATAGACTTAGTCCATTGTATGTAGTAATAATGGCTAAACCATGTATTCCTTCAAAGATTATCGTCTTCAACACCACAAATGCCGCAGATGTCGCCATCAGAAGTTAATCCAAAGAGGGAAACAACGCGATTGCAACCCGCAAATCGGTCTTTGACGACCCGGGCATGGCAAAACGCTACGAGCCGCGCCCTGATTGGGAGAACATTCATCGATTCGATCCTCTTAAGAGATGGACTGTCGCCGAGGAGCCAAAGCTCATCCGCAAAATCCACTTCCGCATCATGTTGTTTGCCTGTGTCATGTTCATGGCCCTCGAGTTGGACCGTTCCAACCTGTCTCAAGCCGTGTCTGACAACCTCCTTCCGGATTTAAGCATGGGTACAAATGGTCAGTGGTGATGCTAATTTTTATACTGTATGCTCATTCTGTCTAGATTACAACCTTCCACTGCGCTGAGCTCCCATCCCAACTTGTTAGCAAGCACTTTGGGCCTGACCGATGGATCCCGATACAATTGTGTCTTTGGAGTTTGGTCTCTTCTGTGTGCTAAAACGTTTCCATCACTTCATGTGAATTTGATCTCATTACTTGAGCAGGGTTAATTCTGGCTGAGTGGAAAGGGCTCTTTCCTTGCTTGCCATGCCCTCGGGAGGATTCATTCCTGATGTAAGTTTCTCGTGATTCGGTGTGATATTATAGGGCAGACAATACTTGCCGTAGTTTGTTCGCGAACCATCTAGACAATTCCTTATCCAAGTTACTTCTACACCTCAAGCAAACTCTCAGTAAGACTTGCGTTTTCTAGACGGCCTACAGCGTTGCAAACATCATTGCCGGCTTTTTTGGAGCAGGCTTCCTCCAATTGCGTGGAAGGCACGATTATGGAGGCTGGAGGTGGCTGGTTTTATTCGAGGTTTGTCACAATGGCCAACTCCATGTTTTAGTCCAATGTCCTGATGAATTTGCCACTCCCATAGCGTTTATTGACTCTCGTTGTTGATATCAATGCATGGTTTCTTATGCCCGCCGGGCCGACCCAAACCGCGGGTATACTTCGTGGGAGAGACGGCTGGTTTACGCTTACAGAACGGTTAGTTATAATCAATAAAAAGTTCCTGTGGAGCTGGCCAACGATGACTCGGGGAGGAACGCATCTTGGTTACCCAAGTCATTCGCGATGATCCTAGCAAGGGCGACATGCACAATCGACAGCTAATCACACCAAAGTTGTTATGGGCGTCGCTTAAAGACTACGATCTGTGGCCTCTATATGCCATCGGCCTGACCTTTCTCATTCCAGCCACGCCGCCAGCTCTATACTTCACCTTAACCCTCCGCAATCTGGGTTTCGGTGTGCTTGTCACTAACTCTCTCAACATTCCCAGCACATTCATGTCAATAGGCAGCCTGCTTCTTCTGAAATATCTCTCTGAGAAATGGAACGAAAGGACCCTGCTTGCTGCGGCTGTTCAAGTGTGGAAGCTCCCCTTCATCATATACCTTTATGTGATCGACATAAACAAGGTGAATCGCTGGGTGTCATTTGCGGTTCTTACCTTGCTATTGGGTTTTCCCACTGGTATGTCCACTCATAAATCCAACCCCAATCTCCTCGTACTACCAGCTCACCACATCTAGCACACCCAACTCAAGTCAGCTGGAATTCAATGGATAGCACCCAGAAGAAGGGGTATCTCGATATCATCGGCATATTTAACGTACTAACACTTGGAATTTTGCAGTATTGTGTTGGGGATGATGAGTGTAGATGTTGGTGTAGGGTAGGCGGCGGCTACTCGGCTAATAGTTAGTCCGGCTGCAACACCAGGCTTAGTGACAAAGGCTCGCTGGTCGCAACACCAAGGACCCAGCCAGGATTCGCCCAATTCATAATGTTTGGCCCAGTTGAGAGGCTTCCTTTTTGAGTGACTATTAGAGTGAACAGCCTCAATGATGTTTATGTTGATTATTTCACCCCAGCTGCTGTGGGCGCTTTGTTTTATTTTACTTTACTTTACCCGGTTTCCAGGTGGCATTTCCAGCCAGTCCAACCAAGCAGCTATTCTTTTTGCTGTTCTGGGCTTGGTGTGTGTTTTTACATCACATCCAACTCCACCCCATTTCATTATTATACTTCATTTTCCTTTCAAGGGGTATTTTCGTATTACCCTTCGATGACCGGAGGCCTCTAGCGAGGTACGAAGCGAGATATGATGCTAACCACAAAGCCATAAGTTGAAGACACAGTATTTTCTAATTGAATTATAGAACGCTGCTAAGATTAAAAAATCTTTTATTCATACATAGTTTATTATTTCTCTAACAACCTCTTATCTCAGGCGATTGAGGCCGAGCACGCAGATGTAGGCCCCCAGTGTTACGACCTGAGCCCCAAGAGTGGCAGCCGTGCGAGGCCCCGTATGTTATAGTAGCTGTTATCCGTGCCGGTAATCACGAACATTGCGATTATTGACTTATGTTTTGGCCTGACGGGCTATTAGATGTAACAGGAAGCAAGGATCCTCACACCCAGAGCCCAAATGGATACGCCGAATGAACAGCCCCCCTAAACGACAAGAACTGTTATCCATGTACGCAGGTTATCTCACTCAACCGAGACATCAATTGAATCGCGAATTTCTATCCGAGAAATCCCACTATAATGCTGGACTTGATCTCTTATGGGAGCATAGCACCTCACTACAATCCTGGGGACTTATGGAGTGTACTCCACTTAGAATCAAGTGTATGTGATATTAACCAGACTCGAGCATAATGCTTCCAGGTTTTTGATAAAATAAAAAAAGACCCATAACCACATCATCGATGCAATTACCACTGATTGGCGACAAGTTGTACATAGGTGAAGAATTTTACAAACTCTGTTGACTAATAATAGCACCAGGGTTTTGATGATATCCAGTTTCCTTGTCTCCAACATCACACATGCATTTTATTTCGCTTGTAGGAAATTATAACCGAGCGGGCTCCAAGACGCAATGGAGAGATGGCAAATGTGACTTGTCGTTGGCACGGCCGTGTCCTTCAGCTCAGGTTCCACTCTTCTGGCCTCGTGTCCGCCTTGGCGTTATGAGTTGTAATAATCCTTCTGCGACTTCACCGCCACCGTAATAATCACGCACACACATGGCGTAGATGCATTGCGCATATGCCAAGATGTGACAAAAAAAGCAAACAATCAGCTCTACCAAACGTTGCTGAACAACAACCAAGAGCGCAAAATTAGGATCGGCTTTAGTATGGTGACTGACCCCGGCGACTGGTCTGTTGATCGTTTCCTCAGTTGTTTTCAGCTCTGTCAATCGTCCACGAACTGCACGGGGATCAGCTCCCGTCGGATCTTCAGCTCCCGTCAGATCTACACCATAGTAGCAATGCTCACAACCAATTTTGTCAAGATCGTCACAACATTGGCATCAGATCATGGTCAAACCCCCAAATCGAGATGCAAGACGGCCCGATGGGCAGTGGTTGCCGACATTTGTCAGGATATGGTCAGGATTTACTCCAAGCCCCATCTCTGGTCAGAAGATGAGCCGAAGGCGAATTGACAGCTCCGGGCAACGGAGTCGTCTGCAATAACAAGTCCCGATGCACTAAAACGTTAGCAGTTAGTGCCGACGAACCTGTGCGCTATGACCTGAGCGTTGAGCCCAGAAAAGGGGTGATGCGGGTACCAATTCCACATTTAATGTTTCATTGGCTTTGAGAAGCGTGCCCAAGAAACATTTGTGGAGGGAGACAGGCACAGGGGGTGTTAGCTCAGTCCCATCAACAAGGGGAAGGAAGCCACTTGTTCACACTCCATGCATGTACGCTGAAGTAACCTACCCTATTGTGTTCACTCGACCATGATCAAGTAGATGTTGCGTGTAGTAGATTTGTATGCGATGCATATTGGTGAGTAGTGTTGTTTACTTTCTAGATGTTGAATTTATTAAACAATATTTATTCTCAATTTCCAGACGATTGCTGTCCAAAGTGTGTCGGCTTAAGCATCCTTTCCTGTCAAATATTATTGTTACTGAGAACAGTATTCAATGTACAATGGTTTCCCGTTTGACTCTTGTTCCAGCTTTCATCTAATCATATTGCCGTATTCTACCCCAATTTTTTAGTCCATACCCCAGACGGTCTGCTTGTCGTGGGTCTTGGCTCAAAGTATTCCGGCATGACCCATGGTCGTATGATCCAAACGGATTGCCCGGCACCAGTTTCCTCAGTCAATTGAGGCTCCTGGTCTGGGTCCCCACATGCTTCCATCTGTTCCGTGATGGTTCCTGGTCTAGCCGGGATACCCTGTCACGCGACTAGGTGGCCCATGATCAAGAAAAAGAGGTCCCCAGCCTCGCACTCGTGGTGGGAATCTCATGGGTACAATTTTTTGGGAATGTTCATCTTGCCTCAAAAAAGAAAAGATGCGTCTAGACCTCCAAAAGCATGGCAACGAGATTGCGGCGCATTTGACTACAGTGCGTTGGATGCAGCCAAGAACGTCCGACCACATACATTCCCTGGATGAACTCTGCATTGCCACGACTATTTGCGGACCTTCGCTTTTTCGTCTATCTGGCATGAATCAAATTGTCGAGTGGGACTGGTCTGTCGTGGCCATTGGGTTAGATTAACCGTATCGTAAGAAAAAACTCTCTTGGCAAGATTGTAGTTGTCAAGGAGACTAACGATGCTGGGCAAACATATACGAGCCTGCGCTTTGACGTGAACACAATTGGACACCTTTAACACGTGCGGGCTGCATTGATCAATGAGCCTTCGTACGCATGTCCAACTGAGTGCTGGTTAATTACGGGAGAGGAAACAAACCGCTAGGCTCGTACCCGGTACTGACTCAGCTGCGAACAGACCATCTCCCCGAGCGTTGTACGGTATTATGCTCCACTACCCGCTCAAAATGCCCGAGCTGAGCGTGGAACTCAACTGCCATGGCAGGTTGCATATATGTAGTGAACAAACCGGGTTAGCTCCAGGTACGCTAGCTTGTGTACCTGAAACATGACACACACAGCTTTATGCCATGATTGGAATGCCGGCAGTGGTTCGGGGCTAAAGAATCCTGGGCTGAAGAATACTGGGCTTCGGCATCCGTTTGCTTTGTCGTGGCGTGACAGTCGCATGGCCCGGACCGGGTGGTATAGCAGCGCCCTATGGTATGTGACATGGGCTTAGGTAAACTTTGGGGGCCTTGGCCTAGTAATACGAGCCGACATGGGAGAAAAAGCAAACTGACCGGACGAGCTGGCGCTGCAGCCCGCTTCGTTGGGCGACTGGCTGAGTCTGACTACATTCCTTGTCATCCAACTAAGAGGCACAGGCAATTACCAGAACTCGCAGTGTCGTGGCGAAGCCGAGGCTGTCTCCAAGCCGGGCTGTGAATGCTTCACTTGGAGTTTGATTAGAATATGCCTCTCGAGTGTATACGTATACGTGTGCGTGGTACGTAGGTGCGTATACCAGTGCAGATAGCTGCAGATAGCTGTAAATAGCTGAAAATAGCTGAAAATAGCTGTAAATAGCTGAAAATAGCTGTAAATAGCTGCAAATAGCTGCAAATAGCTGTAAATAGCTGCAAATAGCTGTAAATAGCTGTAAATAACTGTAAATAGCTGAAAATAGCTGTAAATAGCTGCAAATAGCTGCAGATCAATGGATGACTTTCACAGGGGAGCAGAGCCGCTGTAGAGGTAATCGCTAGTCCATGCAGAATAAGGGAATCTTCATGTCCGTCCTGCCGGCGATCGGCAAGGATGTTGCCGAACTGGGATAAACTCTTTTTTAGCCCATGGACATGCACCTCGGGCCAGCTCACAAACAGCAAGGATGAGCTCGAGCTGTATAAGTATCAGTCAACTTCCCACTTCAATACAGCTTCTCATCACTCTCACATTCGTTCTCTAATACAAAACATCCTTCAAAGTCTCTCTTTTACTCTTTTGGTCACTTACCTAACCATTCTTTAAATCTTAATCATTCACCATGAAGGTTACACTCTTCTCCGTCATCGCTCTGGCCGCCTCGGCCATTGCTAGCCCTTGTGCCGTCCAGCCTACCAAGCCTGCTGCCACCAAGCCTGTCGCCGTTGCCACCAAGCCTGTTCCCGCCGCCACCAAGCCTGTTGCCGTTGCCACCTCCACTGGCAGCTCTCCCGTCGCCACCGGCGTCACCAAGAACAAGAACAAGGTTGACCACAGCGCCCTCGTCATTGACCTCGGCTTCGACCTTGACCTCGATGTCCACGTCGACCTTGACGTCGACGTCGCTGTTAACGTCGACATCGACCTCAACGTCGACCTCAACGTCGACATCCAGCTCGAGACCAAGGTTGGTCTGATTGCCACCCTTGAGAGCTACGTCAAGGTCTGCGAGGACGTCACCGCCTCCATCAACCTCCTCATTGCCGATGTCACCAGCGGCAAGATCACCAAGGAGCAGTGCTCCAAGGCTGCTGTTCCCCTGATCAAGAAGCTTGCCTCTTCCCTGTCCCTGCTCGTCAAGGGCTTCGCCGCTATCACCATTGACCTCGATATCTTCCTTGACGCCGACATCACCATCATTGCCGACCTTATTGTCAAGCTTGTCTCCACCATCACTCTCTGCCTCAAGAACCTCGTCGTCGTCTGCGGTCTTTCCGTCGACCTCACCGCTGTTCTCAAGGTCTGCCTCGATGTCCTTGGCAAGGTCGTCATTGGCTGCGGTAGCTTCGTCACCATCATCATCCCCACCCTGGAGATCAACCTTAAGTCCATTGTTATCGACCTTGGCGTCAGCGTCCTTGCTCCCTGCCTCGGCAGTGTCCTGAGCTCCGCCAGCGGTCTTACCGTTGCTCTTGGAGTCTACGTCAACCTGTAAATATTTGCAGAAAAGGATTTGATTGTGTATAGATAGACTGGAGGAATAATACTAGATGTCATGACTAGTTGATAGGACTCTACATTTAATATATGGCTATATCCCCCCGGGGAAAAGCTAAAAAGGACCCAAAATTGCAAGTGAATTCGTTTTTACAAACTAGTTAACCAACCAGAGTAGCAGTAGTAACATTTGTTAAGATTACAAATAGTATTCTCGAGATTTAACCTGGGGAACTAACCAGATTTCACCCATCCCCTGGGTGCAATCGTGGTAGTAGATTAGCGCCTACACCGAGAAATGGGCCGGTATGGTACGTGGACTGTCATTTACCTAGGCCCGATAAAAAATCAAGGTCAGAGTAATTCTCTTTAAGTTGGCTAGAAATTAGGGATTCTTAGTCGTCAATTTATTTTATCCTCAGATAACCATTACACCGCTGTCGGCAGAAATCTCCTGCTCTACAGGACCCAAAAGACATCCAATACTGATGTTTTACCATCCTATTTTAATGTATCACCAGCAGCACCCGAATGGAGTACAAGACGTGTGGGATACTAGGCTGAAAAGATAATTTTAGAAGATGTTTCTCTTGTCTACCAGTTGTCATATTGGACTCGCAGACGAGCCCAGCCCCTACTTCGTAAGTTGGCGAAGTGAGGTCACGTTTCGATTTTCACAACTTTTCGATGGGCAGCAGGATTCACTTGTCAACTTCCGCTTGAATAAATCTGCTTCTCTTTCTCTTATATCTCTAGCAATTATTCTCATCAAAGATAACCGTATGTACGCGTAGATCTAAGATTTTTTTGGTGCATTGGAAAGCAGGTTCGGTGTCGCCAAAGAGACCTACGTACACCATAGGTAGGATATTGGAACAGATTCTTTCCATACACAATATGTCTGGAATGTTAATAAACAAGAAGCTGACCGGGGGTGTGATTCTATGTTTTAAACCAATGTAAACAGTTCTGTCCGTGTCTTCAAGGGGTCCACAACAATATCCTGGTCACCATCCATGATACAATGTACATAACATGTTCCGACAAACTTTCCCTCATGTTCTGAATTACTTGGCTTCTAATTGAATTTTCTTATTTTTAGAAGGATAACAGGTACAATTAATCTCACCAAAACAATACGAAAGTCGCCTATCTCAGTGTCGAATGGCAAGCACCAGGGTTACATGGCGTTTTTTGACAACACAAGCCGCCAACCTAAAAGCCGATCCGTGCGAGAGGGAAGAGTCATTAAGAGGCGACTAGCATGTTCAGCGCCACCATGGCTATCCCAGGTACCGTAGACGAACAATTATGGATTCAATTTGCATTTGAAATTCTGCATGACAATGTAGAAGGGAGCAATGAAGGATGTGCGCTTGCCAAAGGCGAACACGGCGCGACGTTGATGATATATACTATCCACCCTGGGCTAGACTTAACGATTCTAAGCTTGTTACTCCGCATCCAAAGTGAAGCATGGCCTTCAACTAATCATTAATTGAAATCCTCCAGAAAGATGACGTGTTTCTGTCTTATTGGATGTCTCGTCCTAGATTTATAAGAAGGCAGTAGAAGGAAGTGCCGTGATTGAATAGGTTGCGCTTGAGAATGCTATGCTAATATTTGTAATTGATCATGCCGGCTATGGTCATCTTATAGAGTTGAAGAGCATGGATTCTGTTACTGGTTGAAAGGCTAACATGCTTAGTACTGCCATTATAAGTCCCAACTAGGCGGAGATGATTAATTCGTGGTATCACTCACCATGGCCCTGAGACACAGTTGCAGCTGGTGAAAGCGATAAGATATAAATGCAATTCAGTGCAGGGTTCATAGGTTGTAATATTTAAAGTCTACGTCCTAGTAAAATTATTATTAAAAGTAATAAACGTCGTCCCTCTTCATCTTGTCCATGTTTGCTCCCTTGCTTTCACGGAATCTCCAAGATGCTGGCAAGCCCGGCTGTACTCTGAAAAATTGGCGACTGGCTCCGTAGCTAACTCATACTTTTCACAGGAACAGCAGCATGTTCACATTGTGTTTAATACAAGCCAATGGGTTTCTAGTGCCTCAGCGACCTTACAGCGACTACAGTGGAAGCCAAAGCTATGTAAGAGAATGGTAGCCCTATACACAAGAGTAGGCCATGGGTTGTAAGCGTCGGCTAGAACCCTTGCCGACACAGAAATAATCACAGACCGGCTATCTTTTGAAGGCTACAACAAAACGGAGTTATCAAATATGGCGACGTCATTGATCACCACAACATTTCCACTGGTACTAAATTGACTTCTAGACCGCCTAATTTGGTCATCACTGATGCAAGTATCGGTCCCTACAGTTTAGTTGGATCATTCCTGGGATGGCACTGCATTGCGAGCACAACACACGCAATGAGACACGGCCCCAAGGACTCTTGTCAGCGTTCTGCAAGAGGATGCTCTGCGCGGGGTCGGATTCATCCCTGCCCTTCCAAGATGTCGTAATAGTGACGTAGTGGTTAGACTTCATGGCTTAACTATAAATTTGATCGGCAGTCCAAACGGCTCTGCAGACGTATACTGTGGGAGTTCTTCTGAAATTCTTCACCAGAGACCTTGTGATAGGTCTGCATCAAGGGGTTTGTTTCTCTCATTAGAACCTCCCAAAGCACCACGAATGTATGTTCCTAGTAAATCATATCGTAATACCTCGGAGGCAAAATGGGCGTGCTCTGCTGCGGTTAGGTAAAGGATTTTGAATACAAAGATTTTGGCAAGAGAAAGCGTGGAGCTGGGTAATTGTGCTATAAAAAACATTACTTGTGAAAAAGCAAGGTGGCGGTGACATCCTGAAGCTTCAGCTTGAAGTCAAAGCGTAGCTCGCAAAACATGTCCTAACGCCACCGTTGTAGGTTGCAATTCCTCGGATTTCATGGCCACTAATAATAGAACACCAAGAAAAAAAAAATAGATCAAGCCGGAGGTCTTGACAGAAAATAGGCGAGAAAAAAAACCGACAATGTGTTAGGAACACGAATCTAAAGTTTTTCGATAAAAATACACGCCAACATGTCAAGCGCACATCTCCCATCTTCTCTGGATGATTCGATGACGTTAGTGTCTTGAAAATTTGCGTGTTATGGTACTGGACCTGACCAATCATGAAAGGTGCGTCTGAGTGTCACTGAGACCAGATTGAGATGTCTGAACTCAGCTACCAGGTTTCTCCCACTTCTCATCGTAGTCTGTCGCCCCAAACGCCTCATGCAGGACAAGCTCCAATACCCCAACAATGGCTACAGATAAAACGCTACTGACTGGCTACTAGTGTGATATAATTCAAGACATGCTTCACCCTCCAAGTTGAAAAGGGGTACCTATTTGGTATTTACTGTTTTCCGGAGGAATCGAAAATGCGAGGGGAATAAAGAAGGAAAAAGAAAAACCTCCATGACCAACGGGTTTAAAATGCTTCGACCCAGTATTTAATTACCATATCAAAACATTTTCCCATTCTCATCGACACGGACCGGATATAATCGAGTCGTGAAAGCCTCCACGACAGAAAATACTACACATGGCGCCACCTCCTAGTCTGGGAAATCTCCTCCAGAGAGATGATGACAATTGGTATCAGACTCCATTCGCTGGCAAGGTATGCAGCTTCATTGTCGAGACCACCGCGGCATGCATTCTCTCGAGTTTGATCACACAGAGATACTGGGCGGTAAAGGGCTGGAAGCAACTCCCATGGCTCTTGTGGCTCGTATTTCTCGTTTACATCTCATCCCTGATGTATGCATGGGAATCTCTTTTCATGCAATTCATCATCGGCCCCGGCGCCAGCGAAGTAACCTGCAGGGCGACGGCAATCATATGTCCCGCGATATACTTGACGAGCAAAGTAAGTAGATGAGTTGGCGACTGCAAGAAGTTCGTTTGGATGAATTGACCTTTGCTAGATCGTGAGTCAATGAGATTCTTGCACTTGATTCCTCAGCTGATTGGAAGGGCAGTTCATATTTCTGTTCTTGGTAGATCGCGCGGTAGGTATCGCATCGACTGCGCAATTTTTAAGCATAATATTCTAATAGCATCAAGCATATCATACGCAATACTAAAAAATCCCGATTGAAATCGAAGTTGTACTGGTGGAACTCCTTCGGCGTGATGGGTATGTAGTTCAAAACCCTCTGGTAAATACCACCCCCTCGATCCTTACTGACAGGTTTCAAAGTTGTCTATGTGGCATTAAGTACATATAATATCATAGAGTAACCGAACCCATTGAATCATCATCTAGATCTATTACTGATACTGATTAGTACCAAATATGATATATATGGAGGAGGATGCCACATCACATTCAGATGGAAGTCCATGATACCAATTATAATATTTGACGCTGGTGCCAACGTAAGTATATCATAACCATCATATATACATTTTACTAACGTCATTGGGAGCTTTACCTAACCGTTATGTTCTTGCGACCCTTACTGAGTATGATGAAGCAAAAGACCTTCTTGATTACTTGAAAACTGACTAGTTGCAAGGCACATACTCCATTAGCTGGCAGTTTGGTTTCTTTGGCAAATGTCAACTACCAGCCGTCGACCTTTCGATAGATCCGCCCAACACAAAGCTGCGGAGGCTTGCATTACGGACTGTTTTAGGATCGCTTCTCACACTTGGGATCAGTCTACTGTACGTTGATGTTAAGGCGTTCTCATCACGAAGAGGTACTAAATTAAATACAGGAATTACTTAACTCTGATAGGCCTAGGTGGAGAGGTCTCGTGGCTGTGTATGACCTGCTGCACGACTGACAGTACGTTGTATTGCCCGAAATTTTGTTGAGTTCCTACTACTAACCTGTCTTTGAAACTAATAGTATTGTTCTCTGCTCTGGTTATTAATTGGATGACAAACATTGATGATGATGCTGAAAAAGAGAGCAGATTGTCCAAGTCAAACGGGCTAAACGAAACTCAACCAAGTTCAGTTTTATTAAGCCAGCCCTGCAATATGGCTGAGCCGGATGCGACTTACATAGCATGATCTTAAAGGGCGTTCGGTAAAACTATACGTACAGGCCAAGCTGTACGAATATATACTTGATGGACTTTCATGCTTCTAACACTCGTGAGCATTATAATTATCTTATGTTTTTCTCCAATCCAAATGATCACAGTTCCCATAAAGCTGGAGATTGTCATTGGTCTCACGTAAAACAGTAAATATTAATTTGGTTTATAATAGTAAATGAGCCGAGTGGTGTCTTGATTGCCAAGAGTCTTGTTGTCTGTCGGGTTCTAATATTCTCGCGCTTATAAAAGTAGTTTACCAACTCTACCTACCTTGACGTATAACTCTCTCTGCAAATGACTGCTCTTGAGAATGGAGTCGGCCATGATGACTACTATTATTTATTCCAGAGTGTTGAGATATTTGAATAATGACATTCCCGGCCTATGGAGAGGAGGAATACAAATTTCTGAGAAAACAAATTAAGCTGTAATTTCTGAACTCAATGAGTTCCTTTTGATCAGATGGGGCGGCACCCTTTGACTGGAATTAACTATGGCACTGTATACTAGGGAAACCTCTATTAATACTCTAGACTGACTGCAAGTTCTATGACAATTTGTGATTGATAGCCGACGATGGATTCTCCGAGGCCACCTATGACATTGCAAGCCCTTATCCCTGGGTCTTGCTATACTATCTCCCCCGGTGCGCGAATAGAAGAAATGTTGCCTAAAGTTTCATTCTTGCTCCTCATTTTATACCGATCATAATTTCCATTGCCATGAGAAATGCCATACGTGATGTTCACCAAAACGGAGCTTGGAGGATCAACCTTGGTCGCAACAGATTCCTGGCTATGACGGCCTGTTCCTGTGTATCCCGGCTCATCATTGATACTGGATGTAAGCTCATATAGTCCTGAAGAGTCTTTCGAGTTTGGCCCCCCCGTCCCGCCGCTGTTATAGGAGGATGCAAGATTGGTGGTCATTTCTCCAGCCCAAAACGAGCGTGTGAAAATAGGTCGTATGATGGGAACATTGACAGTGACGACACCCACAAGGGTTTCGCGTACACCCCAACTATTAATTGTAAGTGCAGAGGGAGAAGCCGAAAGTGTCAATACGATACGAACAATAGCTGCAGAAATAACAAAAGCCCCAGATGAAAGGAGGATTCCAATGCAGATTTTCCTGTGCGGACAATTAGAATGCGCTATCAAACAACAAGAGTAAATTAACATGTCATCACTTGCCTTTTCAGAGGAACTTGAAGCTTCCATAACAAGGGAACGGGAATGCTCAGAATGAGCCCATCCGATCTATTTGTAGATTAGAAATAGCTATTAAAGAGTGGGAGTCAAGACCGCAATTCAACTAACATAACATTGAAAATTGTTGTGACATATATATTTTGCATTTTGAAGGTGCATTTCACTAAAAACTACATTAACCTTTTGTGGTATATTTAGAGACAAGAAAGAACGAACAACCTGGATCAGGCACCACTCTATAGTTGATATCAGTAATAACGCTTTCAAGGGAGCAGTTGGAAATTGAAAGAAATTCACTTACTGCCAATTTTTGTGAAACGGAAAACAGCTAAATGTAATCTGAGGAAACACTAGTTAGTGACCTCCAATGATGGCTTATTCGACCATTGCATAACTATACCGTGAAGAATACGATGACGTATGAAAACACACACACAACAGATACGATCTTGACAAATATATTGTGCCATGTACCTATTGTAATGCGCCCCAAGAAAAAGAGCATACTGGCTTTCAGACTCCAAATGATTCCAGTGTACGAGTACCAACATACTACCTCTAGCTTGGAGCCAATGGTGAAGTCGTGGATGAAGAGGTCGGACAGAGCTGAGTGCGTAGTTAGTATTTTTTCTTCATGATGACGCAGGGCGAATTGAGAACATACGTCCTTCTTTCTGAAGAATAGATCCCTCCACATTTGTTCCAAGAAAGTCTGACAGAGGTTAGCCCTTGTGGATTGACCAGAACGGCAAGGAGATAAGCTACATATGAGATATGTTGACGTGGAACCGCTGGCATATAGTATCAGGACGATGAAAGAAAAAAAGTCATCTCCTTTGAATTTTCGCAAACCAACTGTCTTGAAGCGGACAAAAAACCGCGTGAGAAGGGTCAGTGTCGCAACGCCATAGAGAACCCAAATTTCATCAATGTACTAAGTCTTTGTGTTAGAGTAGGGGTTGTGGCCATTCATTAGAAACGGCGAGCGAGAGTGCGTACTGAGATTCTTGACTCGGTAATGGGCATCGTGATTAGAGGATTAAGGACGAGCAACAAGGCGTTGCCTGGACTTGCGCAACAGGTTAATGATTGAGAGAGTCGTTGTGACCAGTACTGAGCTTACAGGGTACTAGAGGTCTCTGCCTGTTGCTGGACCTTTTTTGTGAGGGGAAGAGGCTTGGAACCACAGCACGATCCTGTAGTGGGGAATAACATGGATTATCAGAGCGTTCACTCCGCGAACCGTCTTCGCACGCAATGTCGGACTAGATTGAAAAGATCAGACTTTGGAGAAATGGCATGACAGTGGGTTTAGTTTGTGATTATGGCGATATTAGTCTATTTAATAAATAGCTTGATGGAGTGATAAATTGTGTATGAAGGAATGGGTGCAGCCCCCAGCAGCGAGAGGGTCAAAGCGCCGCTCGAGGGAACTTCAGCTGGGCTTTGCTGTTTGTTCCTTTTTCCGGATCTCATTTTCAGGCCGATCTGCGGGGTTATGGAAAGTGTCTTGCATTGCGTGCGATTATTGGTGGTTGGTGTAGTTACTTTTCCCTGGCAATCATCGTCCGCACTTCAGCGTGATTATTGGCTGCTAGGGAGCCAAGAACTGGACTTGCCCGAATCACAGTCTTCCCATCACTTCTAAAAGCAAAACTGGTCGCCCACAAGCCAAACGGGCTAAAATCGAGCACTGCGCAAGTATTCGGGAAGGGGCTCTCTGATAGGTCCACCTTTGCCATCTGCTACTCCGACTTGGCTTAAGAAAAAGCATTATAAGCAGAGGTAGAATACTGCGAACCATACCAGCACATACTAGGATGAGAATGGTGTCTCGCTACCTACGGTAGACAGGCATTCTTTCATTCTGATCCTTGCGGCTTGTGTCACTGTACCATCTCTTATTCGGCAGCGCCTACGCTAGGTGCGATGTGGCTGCTAGCAAAACGCCATTGATGATCTAGGCCCCGGTCGCAGTACTCCCAGGCATTCGACTGGATCGAGCACATCTACACTGACCCACAGGGCACTTGATACTTGTCTCATATTCATACAATTTTCTAGCCACTATCGCGGCTTTTCGCCAATCCCGACCCCGGATTGACCGAGAAGTGGACGCGCCGCAGGTGGTGGCGTCGATGGACGGGTGAATGTATTTTTAAAGAAGAAAAAAAGCAACAAGTAGAGACAACTCGTCGTTTATGGGTTGGAGGCTTTTATCTGACTTTTCAGATTGATGGCCATGCAGCAAGAAGGCATAATTACAGAACCAGCGCTAGTGCACTTCATCCGGAGTGGTATCGTTGCACTGCTAAACCTGGCAGCGACAAATGCCACAGCCACGATATTGGTGATGATGTCCAAAGGAGGCAGATTTGGCAATCCAATAGTAGAATTTACCATGGAATATAGACAGTTACCACTTTCTCGTAAGCCAAAAAGTGCTTGTATATTGACTAGAAATTTCTTTATTTAGCGCCGTCGTCGCCAACTCAACGGTACTTGGTGAGCCATCAGCAGGCCAATCTTTTTCTGGACTAGTAAGTCCCCGTTAGAAATTGATTACATGACCCATGAGGGTGGCCAGAAGCTGGTACCACGTCTTGTCTCGGAGCTGATATCCGTGTGCAACGGTTCCAATGCACTTACTGTAACCCAAGACAGTATCCCAAAAGTCGCATGGTTGTTCTCAAATTCATTTCCAAATCAAGGTCCAAGATATTTAAGTTGATTGTTCTGTTGGTCTGGAAGAGAAGACCAACCAACAACCAGAGTTGTTCAAACGCCAATTGTATCTGCCATTGAGCGACCTGCCCGGGCGCGCGTTCACGGAAATGCCTGGCCGAGCCTCCCATTTGTATTATAACCAAACATAAATGATTATATGAGCATCAACATCTGTGCACACGGTGAATACGTCGCAGTAGTGGAACTGCCGAGGGTAAGAATGTGGAAAGTCGAAGATGATGAAGATGGGGATGAAAATCCTACCTACACGTTTTTCCCACCCTACGAGTCGGAATTTATTGACCACCCTGATTTTAAATCTGACTGCAAATGTGTTGCTCAGGGCGTTGGCCATTTTAGCCGGGATGTCCAAGTTGTTCTTTGCCCTCTGCCCACCCCTCTGAGGGGACCTTGTCCTCGTCCTCGCCCCTTGCTCGGGTCCTTCCTCGTCCAAGTGGTGAAGAGCTCCCGGAAAGGGATTGGCTAGTTTCTGTGCTGACCTTTGAAGTAACAGGAGGAGATGAGTTTCGCTGCTGGCTTCTATTCTTAAGACGCGTAATCCCATCCTGTGATTTCGTGCCGTAATAGCTAATGGAATCCAAGACTGACTACTGAATGCTCAAGGGAAGTCCCTGTTTGATGGCTGGGATCAAAACTTCCATGCCAAGTATCGGGTGCGCTGCTCTGGTGACGAAAATACGAATGACTTCGGCAAGTAGGTGCATTTCTTGGTATCCATGCGTCTTTTTCTGGTCTGTACCCCCGCGAGATAATCGAGAGACATATCTCGAAGGAACTCTCCAGGTAGCCATCCGTGCATCTTCTTTTTTGTTCGGCTCAGTACAGTTTCCTGCGGTGGAATTTGACTCTGCAGCTAATTTTACTATTACAGAATATTGTGACTCAAAATTGGATTGCGCCAGCATCCTATCCAGTAGCCGGATGTAATTCTCTACATGGCCAGTCAAGTTTGGATTTATAATCCCCGCGAGGAGAAACATCATCCAAGCCATTACTTCGTCACCGTTGAATACGGCGGCATTTGGGCCTGCTCCAAAATCCAGCAACATCGAGACAGCTCCGCTCCCAACTGCAGCATTAAATAATATTGGGCTTTGCACTTCATCCCAGCCATTGATATCTTCAACTTTGGAGATGGTTTGCTTCAAAAAGTCACACTAGGCAGTTTCCTGGTCTTTTGAGAGCTGGTGAATCTCGTTCGGGCTATGATTGTTGAGTAATAGACACCGACGGCAACCTAAGCACGAGGTTTTTCCTCTAACAGATCGTTGTATTGTAGCCAGGCAGCAGCAGATAGAAGCAATACAAAGAAAAAGAAAAAAAAGACACTGAAGCAGATTTAGACAATGTGTAGTTCAGATGTTGGAAACTTCTGTTATTGCACCTTGCTCGTTTCCGGTAGTTCTAAGAACGCATGACAGAGCGCAGAGCTCCACATCATCGAAATGACGAGGGTTTATCTCCAAATTTTTAGATGCGTAAGAATCTAAAGCAGTGCGCAGAATATAGGTACGAAACAGCCGGTAAGGGGGCTGCTTGGAAATGGAATAATTGAACATGTCGACTCGGGCCTGATCAGCCAAGGTCTCTAGGGACTAACTCATGAGATACAGCTTTTTCGTATGCTTGCCTATTAGCACAGGCTTGTTACGGAATGGAACCAATGGGAGATTGGTATCGACAGGGTAGTCACATCGCATTCTTGGTTTACGGATTAGGCATCGGTGTCTTATAGAAGGATTTCTTGGAAAGATGAGTCGCGGTAATATCAGCTTGCGCCTTTTTATCAATACCATTAGACCTTTTGTATAGAGAAAATCCTAACCGCCAGACATTATTGATCAAGTATGTAGATTGTGGACTCTATAAAAGTCAGCAAGCAACCGGAGCCCGCCTAGGCTAACCGTTCCGCACATGCAGAGCTACCTGACTAACTGACTGATTTTCTGTTTAATTAGCTGCAAGAGCGTAGATTAGAGAAGTCAATAGTTCAGTCAACAAGTCAGTTGTTTGAATAGCTAGTTATTCAGACTGAAGGCTAGACTAGGAGGCTGTCAAACCAAAAGCCGTCTAAATCAACCGCTGTTCAATTCTGCCTCGTGCTTCCAAATCTACTAATAAAATAGACATTATAACACGCCATCACCATAAAATTCACCTCGCTTCCATATCAACCATGTCAAATTCTGTACCTATCGAAGACCCTGACCCTCTAGTGTTGTGAGCCAACAAAGATGAATCGGACAGTGGATAAAGTAATTGTTCATTATCTGTTTCGTTTGGCTGTTTCTCAATCTTGTATCGTGTGTCGATCCTTTCCTGAAGGCCATGTCGGTCTATGCTTTTATATTAGTTTTACATACTTGAACTATCACGCGTAAACTTACCAATGAGAAGGGAAATAAATTTCGAAAAAGCAGGTAGCCATACTGCAAGGGCTATTAATTGCCCAAATGACCACTCCGATATACTAACTGCACTTTTACCATTGTTCTTCTCGTCTTCCAATACTTTGAGAAAAGCTGAAAATTCTACCAGTCCAAAAATGCACATGGTAAAAGCCACCAACTCAACCATAAACCATAGACCTTGCAACATTAACGTAACCCTTTTTTTCGAAAACACGGATTCAAAGGCTTGCGGTAGACGAAACCTGCCATGTGTAGGAGCGATTTTGCTATATCGGGTCCTTTTTGGGTTATGTGTGCGAGCAATGTAAACCAACCAGTCCAGGATAAGAAATCCAGTTAGGATATACACTGGCTGTTGGTTCCTGGAGTTGAAACCTAAATAAAGCTGTGGGTCCTCGGGTTTCTTTCTTGACAGCTTGTTAGGACCGGGGTCATCAGAGTACGAAGTGAAAGGAAGGCAAAAAGTTCTCGGTCCTAAATTATTGCCACAATCAGAAAGGCTTGCTGTTTCGCGGAGGCGTTCCAGTAGAGATTGGCCCTCTGGTCGCCTATATGCTTCTATAATAGCAACTAGAACCGCATTGATAGCAATGAACAGCAATGTGTACCACCAACGACGGCCACAACGATGGAGAATAATTTGAATAAGTAACAAAGGATAAGACCCTGCAGTTATCATCCCTTTGAGAAGAACACTATTGGTAAGCCATGATGATAAAGTCTGTATGTTTCCCAGACCGGTCCCTGGATGCCCCGTGAAGGTGGCAATAGTTGCGCCGGCGATGGTAATAAGAAGAAGAGCTTGTGTCTCTTGAACATCAATAATAGATGATGAAATGGCCTCGGCGAAGCGACTTATTGAAATATATTTCTGCCAATTTAACGCTCTCTTGGTCGCCACTTCAGTACTGGAAAATGGAAGAGAAAATGTCCATGTAATGGTTTGAACCCATGCCGTAATAGTCTTGTAGGACAACGCAAAGAAGAAAACTAAGCCAAGCTGGATGAAGTATGCGAGAACAATCTAGTTGCCAGCAAGTTAGCATCTGTCACAACTACCATATCATGGACCATCCCGTTCCATTTCTTATCTTCTGAACCAAAAATAGCGGTAAAAACAGAAGGGGAAACCTGCCCCAGGGCCTGCAATATCAAAGTCGATTCCGGGATCTGCAGTTAAACAATAATTTCCGGCCATTATATAACCCAAATTCTCAACCAACTCAAAGTAGTCAGTTAATTTGTCCTCTATCTTCATAAACTCGTCTGGACAGTCGCCAAACCTCGAGTCAATGCAGGATTGCACCGTACAGCTAAGATAGCTATTAAGAACTTCGGCGTTAGAATCAAACTCTTTCACAGAGCCAAAGTTAAATATCTTGTTCGCACTATTCTCGCTCTTGCTGTCAATCCACTCTGGTGAGTCTGCAGCCACTTTCGATGCTGCCACCAGGGTCATGCAATTCCAAAGGGTGTCGTAAGAATCGAACATGACTGTGGCGTTGCTGCATGCCTCAGTGCAGTTAATATCATCGTTGAAAGCTCTGCACCCTTCCTTGATGAGCATGATTGAGTCACTGGACTCAGTGACTGAGGAGATAGAGAACAAGTACGATGCCTGCCAGGCCATCCATTCTCCGGGGATGCTGTATTGTTGAAAAACGGGATGCTGGAAGAGATTCTCGAAATAGGACCTGTCAATCACTTTAATTAAAGTGCCATTGGCCATTGTTGGCACGAAGAATAATAAAAAACAATGAAATATTAGTAAAGCATTTGGAGGTTTCAAATATGTGCTTGAATTGAAGAAGCTGGCTGGGAGGTCTGGGTTATATTTCTTTATGCTGCTCAGAGCTATATTTAGATATTGTGCTGAACAATATCTGAACAATGTGCTGATGAGTCAGATGCAGCACTGAAATGTCGACATCTAACGAAGCTCCACAAATATCTAACCAAAAAGATAAAAATGCCGCATGGTGTAGTGGTGTCCAGCGCAATCAGGCTTAACGGTGATGGCTTCAGAGCTTACATAGTTTTCATTTGGGGGCCACAAATAAAGCTAGTACCAAAAGTCTGACCTCCCACCACAATGGGGCTGAATTCGTATGCCAAACTAAGAAATGGTGGGTAAGCAGCTAAGACGCTGTCATGCCACCGGGGCCCAATCCAATTTTGAACCAATCAATCGGCCGAGGATGATGTTGCGACGTAACACATGTTCGTTGACATGAGCAGAAGGGTGCGCTGAGTAAGGAATTTAGGCAACAAAACCTTGCAAACCTACGCTATGGTAGACTAGGAGTCTAGGACAAATATGTGGTGTAAAATTCAGGGGCTTTGGGGTAGTCTGTAATGCCACCCAAGACACCTGGCTGTAGGTGAACGGTTCCGATGAAAAACATTCCGAGGATATTCAGTTTCAGCACTTCAGCTCAAGAGCTTATCAATATTGAATTGGACAAACTAGGTAGTCCCAAGCATGTTGGCTAAGACTGTAATTGCTGTCTATCATTGTTCAGAACGGATCCCCTTGTTTAGACGCGTACCAAACACTTCTAGGAATCTTATTACTCCCTTACAACTTTATCTATTCTCTTGCCCCAACTTTCGCTTAATATCATCGTTTTGCTGGACCCATGCACTTCACCACCTCCCACTACTCCAACACATCGGGTAGTCTCCTCAGTAAAGTAAACAGCTCCCTCCGTTAGATCTAGTGATTCGGGCGTCAATTGATAAGTGTATTGCCCTCCTCTTTTGATCACATACGACTATAGCTCTTAGAAAGTACAGGATCCCGTCAAGAACTTATATCAAGGTATAAAAGTGATTTGTATCCCCCTAAGAAGAAGAACGGCTTAACAAGGTAGCAACACCAAGGAGCACATCAAACCTTTAGACTTTCAAATCCTATGGTACAATTGCCCTTATGCCCACAATCACCTTAGAAGCCTAAAGGCAATACAAAATAAAAACTATAAAGCTTTCTCCAATAGAAATAAAACACAATAAAAAGATAGCTTTCCCAATAGCTAGAATTAGTACATTTTAATGCACCTATAAATATACCTATAAACATACCCGCAAACAATATTAGTCAAAATATTATTCTAATGCTGCCTTATCTATAAAGGCAATACCCCTCCTAAATCTAACTCTATATATAGATATATATATTAAGAGATCTAGGCTATTAATATCCAGCCTAAGAGGTCTAATAATAAATTTATTAATAAAATAAAAAATAAACTATACCTAAGTAATAATCTAGCTACTAGGACTAAAATTAAGCTTATTTTATAGGAGCTTAAGTTACTTTAAAGAAAGGATTTTAATTATAATAATATTAATTTTATTAAATAATAATAAAGGCTAATAAAGCTAATATTAAAGTATTTTAATATATAATTTAGAATTAGCCTAAATTCTTATAAAGAGAGATTCTTAGAGGATCTAGAAATATATATAATTTAGCTTAATAATATAAAATAATATATAATAAAATAGAGATTCCAAAAACAAAGGAACCAAAGAAGGAAGGGAGGTCCTACTAGAATCCACAAATTACTATGGGATCATAATACAATAAAAATACGATGAGGTCAAGAACTTGTATATTAGATGTTGACCTCTATTTTTGGCGTCTTGTATGGAACTAAGAATAGAATAGTAGAACAACCCCCCCGGTTGTAACCCCTATTTGTATTTTAAGATGCCCTCCCGATTAAGACTCTTATTTTCCCCCTTCTATATATATATTTTTAAATAAAAGTTAATATATTTTATAAATGATGATTATTTATTCAAGGTCGTTCTGCCTAGAAGAGTAAAGTTAGTTGTATGGCACGGGGCTGCATTGAAGAGACTATGCGCATGTCACCTTTGATAGGTGCATGCTCGTGGCGAGAAGCTGGTCCAGGGGGGGCCATGGTCGACGGCCACCATATTCCTGAGGGCTATAACATCGGAGTCTCTATTTACTGCATGCATCATAGTGGAAGCTATTTTTCGAGACCTCATGAGTTTTATCCTGAACGGTGGCTTTCAAGGGCTCAGACACACGATCAGGCCAAACCTAGCTTCACGAGAACTGCCTTTAATCCAGTTTCGATTGGTCCAAGGAGTTGTGTGGGCAGGCCATTAGCCTATGCCGAGACTCTGATGACTACCGCCATGCTGGCCTGAATGTTTGAGTTTCGGCCAGCTCCAGGTCCTAGTGGGTCTATTGGGGCTGGAGCCTTCTGTCCGGGGAAAGCTCCCGAAGGGAGATCAAATCCCAATGAATATCAGCTTGTGGATCACATTATAGGTGCGGTTAATGGGCCAGCTATACAGTTTCGTCTGAGAGAATCAGACCAAGTGTGTCAAGTATCCCTGGGAGACGTGTAGGAACTTGGTACGGTAGCCAAAGTCTGGCAAAATACCTTCTGTGGATATGTGTAATTGCTTTTATCAAGTTACAATTTGATAGTTCCCTTTGTATGAATAATCACAGCTTAGCGGACACTGAGATCAGACCGCCGGACAACCCTCAAGGACCAGAACTAAACCGGGTATTTTCTTATGATTTATATCTACCACGGCCCTGGGAATACCTAGTTGATCGATTCACCCACTTTGGAGACGTAGCCAACGCCCCACAAGTCTCACTCAAGGTGCATTATCCATCAGATGCTTCTCAAGGGCCATCGCTTGAACAGCCTTGATAAATTTGCCTGTTAGGCCAAATTTCTCCAAAATATTGATCCTGCGATACAAAGGCCTCGTCTCTTCTTTTTCAGTCTTGACAATCCATTGATCATTTGGCCCAAAGTTCATCCAGTTGCCGCCCTCACTGAACCGCTCCCACGGCTCCTTTCCATACGCAAACTCACAGAAAGCTCCAGATAACCTTTTCGCGAGGCTGATCTGACCTGGCGACATGTCTTCCATCCTGTTCATGAACAAATAAAGAAGGTCTATGGCGTGGTATGCCCTGCCCTTAAAGGGGTTATCGATGTGGGAGAGTTGCTCAATATGGTACGCGTAAGTCTGAGCTAACGGGGACTCGTGTGCGACAATCCAGTCGGGAATCTGAAAAATCGCGTCGGTGCACATCTCCATTAATATCTTATGCACATCGGTGACCTCCGAAGCCGCTGAAATGTTATACAAATCACAGACCTTACCTACTTCGTCTGCCGTCATATACTTTCCAAGAGTCTGTTCAACGTAATCGAACTTGTACCTGTTTGCAACCTCAAACCATATCAATCCCTCATCAGCTGTATGGCCCACCATTAAGGATTTGAGCCAAGATGGCAGGTGTTTGGCGTAATGGAAGGTATGGGGTCCCAAAAGCCATCCGTCATTGCAGGGATAGGCAACGGGGAAAGCAGTCCCTTCAAAGACATTGAGCGCATCGGCGATGGCTTGGTCTGGTATTTCTCTGAGCCTTTCCAGAGCGTCTGACTTTGTACCATCGATATCGAAATGTTTGAGAAGTCGTTGGTACCGTTTTTCGTGTTGCTCAAGTGTCCAATAAGGGATTATGCCAGTTTGACCTGACAAACAGATACCACGATGGAACATCGCTCTTTGCCTGGAGATGATCTGAGTGCTTACTGAAATCCCTCCAGCCGATTGTCCGAAAAGAGTCACATTGGAATTATCGCCCCTGAACTCAGAGATATACTTTTGGATCCAGTCAAGGCATAATTTCTGATCAGTCAACCCAAAGTTACCAACGCCCTCGAAGCCATCAGTTTCAAGATCTTGTTGGATGTCCTTGGAAGCGAGGAAGCCAGCATGGCCGACACGATATCCCATGACAACAATAATCACAGGGGTCCCTCTTTCTGCAGCCCAAGTGGCTAGATGTGCACCATCATAAACTGGGTGGTTATTGCCGCCGAGGTAAAGCGCTCCGCCATGAATCCATACCATGACCGGGAAAGGGCCTCCTCCAGCCGACTCAGGGGGAGTCGCAATGTTTACAGATAGAACATCCAGATGACTCGGTTCTGGTTGCTTCATAGAAGTCTCCAAAACTGGCGCAAGAAGATCTGTCTCTATGCTCCACCGGCTTGGAATGTGCGGACGATGTCTACCGTAGAATCTTTGTCAGAGACGGTGTTCGTTGGTTGTGGTGCGAGATTTAGTCTTAAAAAAGAGCCGTGAAAGCTGATAAGTGCGGCAGTCCATGGAACTGGCGTGCAAAAAGTTGGAAATACATACCCAAGGATGGTGCCGTCATGAAAGTTATTCTCCCAAGACGTGGCCATTGTGGCACGCGTCCAGCGCTTCGCTAGGCGGCCATAGGGAATTCCGTAGAACTGGTTGATTCCGCCCTCATACGTGTGGCCTTTGAGGGAACCGAGACCGTTAACAGTGATTGTGGTCGTGCCGGTGGATTCTTTTCGTCCCATCTTGAAAATTTCACTTTGTTGAAATATAATTGAATGCTTGGTCAAATGTAGTACCTAATTAGAAGAAGGACCAGTGGGGTAAGGAATTAAAGAGATCCCAAGTACTCTGAGCTTATTTTCGGAGGAAAGCCAACCTCCACATTCTTATATAACACCCACCATGCCTCATATTCTTTCGATTGTACTAAATATGGTAGCAGTTCTGTACTCGTCACCGCGTGACGTCATATAATGTGAGAGTACATGCAGTAACCTAAATCACAATCGGAATCAAATTTACCATTTTGCCCCTATCAAAATGGCTGTGGGGCCCTGCATTGTGATTGATCATGCTTTCTTGACTGGTACGGCCGTTGCCTTGGCGCAATCGGCGGGAAAAGATGCTCAAGCCTCAGGAATATGGCCAGGCGTCAAGTTGGACAATTAACTGATCAGTTTCTCTCGCAGATGTCCCCGACAGTCTAGCCGATCAGTAATTTACCAAGACGGCGCATGCAACTAATACCATTAGTGGCCAGCGAAAGTGGAGTCGCAGCGCAGCTCTTAACTAGACGATGTAAGGCTAAAACTAGATATTTCTGCTGTGAGTCTTCGGCGGTTGTTCCTGAATGGCTTGTAAATTCAGCCATGCTGAGAGGAGAGTGGCGAAGATCAGAAGCTAATCTGATGTAAGATTCCGTTGAATGGCCCTGCTTACTTGCCATCTCATCCTGCAGCTTTTCGGTGAAACAGCTTTAGTCCGAAACAATGAAAATACCCGTTGGTAATCCAGTCGCAGCATTGCACCCTATTATATGCTTCGCGTAAGCAAAATGCTACAGTATAATCTGTGGCGGGTCCTGATCACGTCTCAAGGCTGCCCTACGTCCCAAATTGAGATTTGGCCGGGGGACTAGAGCGACCGCCGTTGTATTCTACATGACGCGGCTTAGTTAGATAACAGTGATAACATAATACTCAGTGAAACATTTAAATGTGTTATGTTAAATGATGACGATAGCACAGCCTTTAGCCACCTTTTGTTCCGTCCAGTGAAATCCAAGACAGAATAACAATCGTGCATGTGATATCCTGGGCCTGTGTCCGTGAAACAAATCAATTAAAGAGCTTTAGTCATGCGCAGCACGACGATTTACTACGAATCCGATCAAAAAAACGATTTTCCCATCAGAATTAGCTTAACAATGTCACTTTCTTATTATCATATCGTCATCGTTTCTTTTTATATGCTCTTGTGGTCTCACTCTTGAGAAAAAAACCCACGAGGGTGATTACAGATTTTCGTTACTCTATAGCAGGGAGTGGATCCGAATATGCCTAAAAACATGGTTATCCAGATGACCCGAGCTGAAATCGAACTTCACCCCAGTCAGGCAAAGCGGCTGAACTTCAGCTAAAACTCGTGAGAAATCCCTTGTTTCTTCTGTCACCAGGCACTACACCTAATTGCTGTTCTCTCCTCTCATACCCATCAAGTTGGATCAATCGCATTACTTCACTACGCTCACTTGATTCTTGACCCGCAACAATGGTAAGTACGTACTGGGCTGTTATTGGCCCTTATCGCTGGTCTCAAGGTTGGCAGGGGTGTCGCTCAGTCCTCCAAACGCCATCTCGTCTCTTTTCCCGCCACTGGAGAACTCGATGTCGTCTTCACTCGCAACTCGACATATACAGTCGAGGTAAACATTGATTCTTTTAAACCCGGTCAGGAAATGTCACTTTTTCGATTCGCCCTGGTGCGGCAAGCCCCCGAGATGCCCGTGACTGTTTGAGGGGTTTTATGTCACATAAGTCCACCCTCTTCCAAGCTCCTTAATTGCAACATCATATAGCTTTCGCTCAATTTTGTCTCTCTTTGCCATTGGCTTCGTCTAGGAGTCTGTCCCCTTGGTTAGGGCCCGAGGGTCAGGACGCAATGTCGTTTATGTTGTCTATTCGGGCCACGATTGCACTGAAAACGCGTTGGTTCAATCCGTATATACTCAACTTTTTATTTGCGCATATATTCCTTAGGTGTTCTCTCCAAGATCCGAGGATCTGGCTTTGCATCTTTCAAAGCATGTATGGAAGCCTCGAGCACCAGGGTCGAGCACCAAGTGCCTATATCTCGAAAAAAAACATTTTCACCACACCATCCCAAACCCCCTTGCTCGGCGAGTGGAGTGTTCTCCGTCAGGATCAGGGACAAGGATCCGATCAACAAAAACCCTATAGGAGCATCCCCTAAGCCAAATTGGGTCCTCACTACCTCCGAACTCATCATCTAGGTATCGCAGGTTCGAATTGAAGAAATTGGCCTATTGCGCGTTGCAAATAGCTGTTTAATGGTACCTTTATCGGGAAGCACGTGATGCTAGGGAAGAACCAAGGCAGAGATCTAATGTCGTCTCGGACAAGTCCTGTTAAGATTTCGCAGTCTTCTAATATTGTCCAATCGTTGTCTCCCGTCCCCGCTCGAGTTGGCTCAGAGTTTTCCTTCATGCAGTTTGCTACTCCTGTGGAGCCGGGTTTGATGCACGAAAATCTGCAATGTAAGTAGAGTCTCTATGCGGCCATCTATGCCTAGATTTTGTGACATGCTCACCAGCGGTAAACCTATGTAGTGACTCTGGTAGCGAAGAAGGTCGTATACCCCTTGGAAGGTTGCATCAACTTCCAAGGAGACAAAGTTGACACAAATGGTTTAATCTCATGGATTCTGACGTCACGTACATGCATGCCATCCCCTTCTCACCCAAAACGTATTTATCTCTTGTCTCCAGTTGGCAAGATCAAGTAGCTCTCCAAAGAGCAATAACACACCAATGCTCCGCACTTCAACTGCCCCGTGAAGGGTTGTCTCTCCACTCTATCCAAGATGAAAATAGCAAGTATTTCGACTATACACTACTCGTGGTGTTATATTTCATCCGCCACTCTCACTTGATGAACGACTATGACTGAGCGAAAAAGCATATGAATGGTCTCAGTCAGATCATAGATATAAGGGGAGGCTTGAGCACTTCAGCCAATGAACCTAGGGTTAGGATTGAGATTCTAAGGTAACCGCCCGTAACACCTCCATTAACTAGGAATTATTGGTTGTTCATTTCTAACTGCCTCCTAGAGATGACTTGATGATAGTACTTCATCATGGCACTAAACCAATATTTGTCTTGAATCCATCTTTCGAGCCTTTGGCAGTCTAGGGTTTTGCATTAACAGCAGTGGACGAGCCAGAGTTTGACTAATAGCGTCAAAATTTGACGCTAATCATGCCGGATATCAACGTCGACCCAGCGCAGGCTTGGATAGTGATGAGAAGATTATGTTTAGCCATCAATTCCGCCGCTAAACATGAAGTGAGGCTCCCAATGGAGGCTCTGCTAAACGCCATGGCCTCGGTGATATACTCACTAGCTCATATGGACACCTTTGAACCAACATCTATGGACGAAGCTGTCCGCCTTGGCCTCCTGGCATTCTCCACGCACACCTTACCGAGCTGGAAAGAATTGAAATTTTCACATAGGTACCTTTAACAAGCTTATCGTGGCTGTCTTAAAAGTTTTAAAATCCATGAGGCTTCCATGCCGGTCCTTATGTGGCTACTCATGGCTGGAGCTATAACAAATTTTACTCTGGACGATGATATTCGTTTCGTATTTATGACCCTGAATGGGTTATCGCTAAAATTGAATCAGGCGGTCAAGAAAGTCTTGACCAACTAGGATACTACTGCGAGCCGAGGCAGATTTAAAAATGATCCTTCCTGCACTTGACTTGGCTTGGAAGAATCCACATTGCCAGGGGTCTTGTCATAGCTCACAAATCAAAGGGGCCGAACTGCTGGCTCATATCCACTCTTTTTCAGCCGCTCCGACGCTGTGTCGATTCCAACCAACCAGCACCTTTCCTCCAGGCTCGTGGGCGCCCGGGGTTCATAATGTGCTGGGATTGACAGCCACACACGATCGGCCTCTACCGAGAATGAAGCAGCCCATGAAATCCTTGGTGCGTCCAAGGCAGCGGCATGATTGGACTCCTGGGCAGATATGAAACGATTCAACAAGGCGTAGCAAAGCGAAGTGGAAACCTCATGATGGTTTTGGTGGCTAATTTTAGGTTGTTTTTAGGCTAATGACCGTACCTGATCCCCTTGTAGCTAGAACGCATTCGCCAATCTCTTCGTCCAACCAGCCAAAACAACGTTGGTTTTTTAATCAACAGAGCTTCAAATCTGAACCTCCAGCTTCATTCAACTCGATAATGTGTCTGTGATTTCCTCGTTTATTCGGCCACGGCGATCCCAACACCTCATGGCTCATCATTCAACAGCAGACTGGCAACCTTCTGGCGGCCAGGATGCGTCGTACTTGCGCCTAGAGTCTATCCGCCTAACGCCAGACAGCTACCGTCGCTCGGCAGATTTAAGTACCTGGCAAGCGTCTTCTGTGTGCCCAGAAACACCACGTCGAGCTCTCACCCCAGATGTCAACTCGGAGTCTAATTTTACCCCGGAGGAGAGACACAATGAGCAATCAGTTCCCACAGCTCTCAAACGCGACACAAGCAATCATGACTCCAACTATGAAGCAACAAAGGGGGAGAAACCTATACCGAGTATCTTTGTAGCATGGCGTGATGAAATTCTGATGCTCCTTCTCGCCACTGGGCTCCTCGTTGCCATCATCCTCATCCTAAATAGCTTTCGTCATCAGAAACGGCCTGATTGGGGACGTCAAGTTAACCTGAACGCCTTAATTGCGGTGCTTTCCACCATTCTCCGAGCCAGTATTGCATATATTGCGTTAGAGATCATTGGGCACGTCAAATGGGACTGGATTTCCATTCGGCCCCGTTCCATGCGAGACGTGCAATCCTTTGACGATGCGTCTCGCGGCGTGTATGGCTCCTTGAAACTTCTTCACCTCAACATATTTCGTGTCCCGTTGGCACTTGGGGCTGTAGGAGTAACAATAGTTTCGCTAGGAATTGGGCCATTCACACAACAAGCTATTCAAACATACCAATGCCACCAGTTGGCCACACCCAACGCAACAAACGAGGGCTTCATTGCTGCTGCAATGCGTTTTAAGAATAATAATGCTCTCAACCAATTTGGTCCCGGAAACTTCAAATTCAACCAAAGCTGGCAGTTAGCCATGCACGACTCCATCATCAACCCCAGTCTCGAGACGAACATTGTTGATCTTTTCGACTGCCCAAGTGGCGACTGTACCTTTCCGACGTATGAAAACAGCGAGGCTGCGCCCAAAGATGAAGCTATTTCTTACTCCAGTCTAGCCATGTGCAATAGGTGTGCCGACGTCTATGACTTGGTTGAAGCTCCCACTAAGTCAAAATCCAACAGCTCAGGAGGGGAGGTTTTCAGAGTGAGACTCCCGGTCCCGACTGGGAGCGCAAACGCGTCTTACGACAGTTTTCTGGAGTTTGGCAGTAATTTGGAGAGGTATATGACCATTGAAGAAGTTAAAAACCTCACCTGGGCTGGCGATAAAATCTCGACTGATATGCTCAATCGAGAGCGCTATGCTATTGCCAAGTTTGCCATTATTGCAAGGTCGGATGCAAATTGCAAAAAGCTAGAAAACGGGACGCTGTCCTGCCCTCATGGCTTGGGTCCGAGGGATCAACAAACCGACTACGTTGCTGCGGCCTGCATCATATACCCGTGCATGAAATATTACACGGGACGAGTCCTGAGCGGCAGATTGTCTGAAAAAGTAATACGCGACAAGCCTTTGCGACCTCAAGCATCAGCGAAACTAGACCATCCAGACGATATTATATCCGAGGTGCGGCTGGTCCCATGGAGTGGTGTGCAACAGCCCTGCATGGTTAATGGTACCTTGTATACATCACAAAACATGTCAAAGGCTGAGGAGCTTGACGGCAGTACTACGACCCAAGTCATGGCCATTGACGACGATTTCGACAGGAAAGATCCCAAGGCGCAAGAAAACTACACCAACATCACAGCTCCAACTGAGTGTGTAGCCACCTTTGACGAGGATTTCACGTACCGCTTCCGCCAAGCCCTAAGAAGGCAGCTTTATGTCGCATGTAGTTTCCACAATAGGTCTGAGGTGGTGCAATGTCAGGATAGTCTGGCCGAGCCAGACACGGGTGGCAACAACGTCTGGTACATGGTCGGCCTACTACGTAACCGAACCACGACTTTTGACAACCTTCAGGAGAGCATTGACTCTATTACCATGCGAATGACGCGAGGATTCCGAAGGAATGGCCTAGGAGCCAACGGTCAAGGGATGGGTACGGTCCCCGCTCAAGTCTGGGAAAGTAACATTTGCATCGATGTTGCATGGGGATGGATTGCACTGCCGGCTGGACTGTGTGTTGTTTGTATTCTTCTTCTTGCGGCGACTCTTGTAAAGAATGCAGCCCAGAAGCAGAAGCCCATCTGGAAGAACTCTGTGCTTCCGCTGCTACTCAATGATTACCCAGACATTGGCTCCATGAGTATAAGCCAAGTTCAGGAGGTATCAGACGGGTATATAATCAAGCTTCGCAATAGCCAGAATGCCGAGCCTCTCGATATCCGGGCGAAGGAGGGTTTTACTGAATCGGATCTAGTAACAAAATGAGAGGATTTGGATGGAATATAATATGGTCTGTATTTTAAATTGCAGCGTCGTGTGTTCAGGTGATCGTTTGCGCACCGAATTCGCACAGGCCTCAGAAAACTAGAGAAAATATGACCTGGCCTGAATCCGAGAGCATATGTAAGTTTGCATAGGAAGGCTCCCCCCGTGCAAGGCCAAAGGATCGAAGTGACATCAAAGGATTGAGGTGACATCCAATAGATCTCTCACTCCACAGATCAACCCCAGCCTAATCTACAAATGTGCTCGGCCCCCGGGCCGGGCCGATGGATCGAGGGCGTGCATAAACAAGGTCTATACTCTTGTGAGTAAATATTGGGCATCTGTACAGTATGAAACAGGGATGGCATTTTAGTTAGTTAATCTTTCACTAACTAAAGACTAATTAAGGCTAGTTTTTAGTTAGTTAATTAACTAATTAGTAACCCCAGTTGTAACCCCTGGTTATATTTTAAGGTGCCCTTTTTGTTACTTCAGCGGCTGAGCGAGTAATCGAAGCGGAGAATCGGTTACTTGAATCCGGTGTGCAATGGGATGACCTCAAAGACTTCTATCACGGGAAAGAGAATGCCAATGATGGAGTACCTCAATTTTCCATGTTCTCTATCTGGAGACACCTGAAACAAGTCTATGGCGATCCTCATGCTTTGTCATCCTGTGCTTCCTTTCCCGAATCTGACTATGTGGCTTCCGATCAGCTTGAGCCCGTGGATCATAGCATTCCTGCTCATCTGTCGCGGATAATTGATCCCAACGTGCCTGCCTCAAACATTGCCAAGGAACAGCAGGCTGAAGATGTTACGTCCCAAGAGGATAATGGAACATTCCAATGTCAGGGCTATCTGGCTTATGACCACGGGATAAGGAACAGAGGTCGTATGATTGGCACTTCATTTCAGAGCAGCAACCTTCAGACGTTTTGATAATTCAACTCTTTGACAACGAGATGGATGCGCATACAAGAGCGCCACAAGAAGGGGTTAATAAGATGTCTACTCTGGGTGTCGGGGAAACCATCCATTGTGCATTCGAGGTGGTCGGTCAGGATCAAGATGCTGAAGCTCGGCAAAACATCGAGGTAAGATGTACTGCATTTTGGTAAGAATATCAAAATTCAAAACAGGGTTTCTTTTCAGTCTCTAGTTAGTGTTTTGTAGCCAGAGGAGTATGTTTGGATGATGAGACATTGAATCAACAGAAACTCAGCTTATTGTTATATCCAAATCAGGTGACACTTTGAATCCGTACATGCACATAGGCTAATTTTGAAACGCATTTTCATGTCGTCTATTTTCGCTATAATGAAAACGAATTCAAACTTCACAGAGGTAGACATGACAGAAGGAAATATAGTGAAAAGGCGATGAATGCTAGATTTTGTCTACACTATTAATCAAGTTAGTAGAAACCGGAAGGCGTATTCCTCTGGGAACTTGTCGAGAAAGAAAGTGGCCTTACGCATATTAAATTGTGATGTATTCATACTGAGAGGGGTTTCCTCCATGCGTCTCATCAATTACACGATGTTAATTTTTTGAAATCCCTCAATATTATAGCGCGATAATTTCATAGCTGTTTTCAAAGATGGAAATTTATTATTTTTCTAGTTGCATAAATAAATCCTTGCCATAAGATACTGCAGATTTGGGATACTATCAATTGGTCTGCGCACCAGCTCGCTTGGCTCCCAATAGTTGTCCTAGAACAATAAACCGGGCGACGGTAATAGTGCGGCGGAGTGCCATGGGTTCCTGCTCGTTAAAAGCCTTTTCAACTGCTTCCTCTGTAGCATTCCCATCGACAAAGCCCATGTTCTCCACATTTTCCTTTGTGACTAGGACACTAGGTGCATGATTTTTCGGTGCAACGGTCCACCCGGCCAGAACTTTCTTGGGCCCATATAAGCTTTCTTCCTTATATCTTAAATCTCGTCGGTGACAAAGGGCTTGACAGCTTCTCGAAGAATATGCTTCTCATGCCAGGACTTTTCTTTCGCATTGTACTTCATCTTGAGACTCGGTGGCACATTGTTGACATATTCCGTCAGGTGAGGTTTTGGTGAAAAGGTATTGACCAGTGTGAAGGGGGTGCCCCACCAAAAAGTTTTTATCTAGAAACTCTTGCTATGAAATCGAATCGCAGTTAGACTATGGACACCACACATACTTTAAATTACTATTTGCGGGTATGGTGCGCCATGGCGGGCAGGTAATGTCTGCTTGACATTTGCGTGTCAACTTGCTTCCTCCAATAAATACTTCTTTCCCTCCAAGAACTTGATTGACCAACCTGGACCAAAAAAAACATACAACAGCGAGGATTCCCCGGTCGTCACCGACCCGAGTACTAATTCACCGCTTCTCAGCTTGACTATGGGAGAGCAGACGGGATCCCGTATTTTCTAAGAGCTATGGTCGTATGTGGCAGGGCCTTGCGCAGTCTTCCATTAAGTAGCCGCATACCAAGCTCGCCGTGGTTCTAAAGCCTCTAAACAATATTGAATATTGCTGGATTGACCTTGTTGATAGTAGTCACTCGTTCCAATTTGAAAATCTTGCCCTTCTACATAGTCAATGACTTGCTCGGCCTGTGAGCTTCCATACGATCGTCTGTAAGTATATCCATTTACTCGTATTAACATGTTCTCAGACGGGAAGGTCAACTTCCCTACCGAGAACAAAAACAATAGATCTTGACATGGAGTCAAAAACAACGGGCTTGCGTATATTATTTTTTATACTTTATCATTGATGACCAATATAACTCAATTTCAATGAAGCCAGAGCTTTTCTGTCACCTGCGATCTGAGTTATCGGGCGATTGACGAACAGTCAAGCTCTGAACATGCATCTCGAAAAACTATAAAGGTATTGACCGAACCAATATTAGCAAAATCTTCATCTCGTTAATTAGAGACGAGTCAATAAATCTGCTTTTTCTACCTTGATGGGGTGTCCAGGCTGCGATTTATATTTTGCTCACCACCTGTGCGGCTATTACGTTGCGACATCAACAATAGTCTGTCATTGTACCAGCTATTACTAAACCTGTGAGAAGCTGTACCATTATTTCACCCCTTTTGGTTTTCTGCCTGCACAACATGTTAGTCCCAGATGTTGATAATTACGGGTAACATCTTTTGCTATGACCACTTATGGCTTGTTGGGGCTTATTTCAGGCATATATTGATACACATCAGATGGAAACAACGATTGAATTTTTTTATTTCCTCCTCGCATGGTCAGCAATGCGCTGTTAAGGTTATTGGGGTGGCAGCCACCTGATTCTCGTGTTTGCTGGAAATTGATTTATGCTATAATTGGGATAGAGCTCGGAGCGTACTGCAAATGAACCTTTGCTTGGTCGACTGTGGTAGATTGCATAATTCAAGTTTTGAAGACTCGCTGTTATGCAGGCATTCTAGTTAAGTTTTCTGTGTGGACGTCTTCAAAGGTCAGATAGCAAGGTAGAAGAAAGACTAAACCTGAGAATCTCAAAGTTTCCAACGGGCTCACCCTGACAATTGGAGACAACTTTAAGGCCTGTGGGCCTCAGCACACTCATAAAAGCATTCAACAGACCAACTCCGAACAACAGTCAAATCTCTTCCTCTAATTCTTTAGTACATCTAAAAAAAAGCAGTTCTATACCCCAATTGAGGCCAACGCTCAAAGAAACCAAGCAAGATACCAGCCGTTACACTTCAACAAGATCATATTTCTTTCCCTCCTCTTTTAACTGACATTAATATCCCACCTTTATCATGGGTAAGCGCAAGTCGCCCAGCAAGCCGTTTGGCCCAAAGAAGAAGGAGCCATTGCCTTCATCCTTCGATTGTCTCTTTTGCGATCGTCAGCAGGCCGTCACGGTAGTGCTTGACAAAAAGGCTGGAGTTGGTCATTTAGACTGCCGCGGCTGTGGCCTAAGGTTTCAGTGCCCTGTGAATTACCTGTCTGCCGCAGTAGATGTTTACGCCGAGTGGGTTGATGCGGCCGAGGCTCTTGCGGAAAAAAAAGAAGAATGCAAAAGTTAGCTATTCTAGTACCTCACGGTCATCAGACCCCGGACAGTCAACTTGCGACCGGCCAAGTCCACCAGTCTCAAGATGAATCTTGACTGTACACATAATATTAAGCACCGTGGTGATGGGATTTCTTATGTCTGCGGGGTGCGCATTGTGAGAGTTGTTTTTCTACAGGGATCATGATGGTGGAGTGGAGCCGGTCTATGGAATAGCGACCGCTTGGATAATCCAACCACGAGTAAAGTAGCTTCTTCCAAAAAGTGAGATAAGAGCAGGAAATATCGGAAGTTGTGTGACGTCTTCTAAACTTGACATCAGACAATGGACTTTACCGAGAATTTCGAGACCGTCATCTTCGTTAAACGCTGCACTGGCTAATTGGGGGGTTTGAAGTAGTTTCGATTGCTTTACCTGGAGTATCATATCGTAATGGCTGATGTCTTTAATCCCTGACTTGAGTGCTGCTGAGAGAATCTGGCCTCCGGCTACAAGGCAGGTAATATTGGAATGGGAGGACTGGGGCTGTCAATGGAAATGATATCAGACAATAGACCCACGCGCCGTATGGCGTAGCTCCCATCGCTACATAGAGAAGATTTTCCGGGTCAATATTATATTTCAAAGTTATAGTGACAACAATTAGGTCAATCAGCACCATCAATCTTTGCGCAGCAAATCAATTTTCGTCATGAAATGGATTAATGTGAGGTGCTTATGTAGCTCCGTCATATCAACGCCGTTGAAGGTGTCGGTCCTCGCCATCCAACTGACGGACTAGTCATTGACCTAGATGTTCAACATGTCGGGTAGGTCTGTTGTCACCGCTGTGAGTCTGATGACATCAATCGGCTTTGGGCCCGGCTGATGTTTGGATCATAGAGTAGCTGTTTATTGAAGGTTACATTCCTGGCCCTGCGGTTCGTGCTGTTGCCAATAACCCGATCAAGCTGGATCGTATTGGGTGTGCCGAGGGAACATTGGAATGGAGGCGGCGAGAAATCATTGGATATGAACCCTACAGAAAAATATCCACATGCTCAGTACTCCTGTAATAAACTCAGGTTTCTCATAGAAAGGGATATGTGTCGATTCGCGACGTTACAAATATAGCCGACAACTGCATCTTGTGTATGAAAAGTATAAATAATAATCTAAGCAGAAAAAAATAGACTTAGCTTGATTTCAGATCCTTGATTCCCACTGTACATTTCTCATCACCCACCCCTATCGCGCCCTCCTCGCCTGAACATGGCTCTGACCAACCATATCGCATACGAGACTTCTTCAGCCGTTCACTAAGCTCCAATCCGTCAATTGCCTTAGTTTCTCTCGACAGTTCCATATCATTGGTGCGGAGAGCTGTCGTCGCGTATCCGAGTATCTCTGGTCCCATGGCCATATGCGCAATGACAATGCCCATTAGACCACCAGCGAGCAGTACCACGATTGACGCAATGCAGAAAGCAGCCCAAAATCCAAAAACAACATGAACAGTTTCAGTCTGTTCCACCTGAAAATCGACCGTTTGGTTCTTATCGACTCCTTCGACGTCAAGGTCCAGAGCAAGGAACCCCATCGATGTGAGGTATATGTATGTATTGAGAACCTGACTCAAGCGTGTGCTAAAATCCTCATTGTCTACAAGTGTAAGACTGCAGCCCGCGTTATTCACCATGAGTTTTAATGTGGGATCATTGAGATACTGCAGAGTGAGATCCATAGAACCAAGCTCAGCGACACCAGACCCCGACGATAGAGGCCAATATTGAGAAAGGGACTTCCATGTGTCAGGCCAGTTGAGAGCCGTCAAACTGTCTGGAGTATGGTATTTCTGGGACAGGCGCTGGGCGATAACAGTGCAGTTCTGATCATCGGAAGAATCTCTCTTTTCACATCTGACCCTTGATTCAACGTATTTTTGCTTAGCAGTGCAATGACTCACAGTATAATCCACATTGGTATTAGTAGAGGTAGTCGTTTGAACATAGGGTTTCGATTAGGCCTGCTGTTGCGCCCAAGTTATGCACACCCTTGTCTTAGAGCTCTGCACAAGGCATCTAAGCTGGCTCTGCAGTGGGGCTTGTGTGTTGCCTAGCAAGAATTTCAAAAGAACAATTTTCAAGGAAGGGCTGCTCAAACTATCCAATATTGCTATTGGTATCTTTAAACTGCTGTCAAGTATCAAAAAGTTCGAAAACGGGTGCAAAAAACATACAACAGCGGGGATTCCCCGGTCGTCACCGACCAGAGTCGGGTACTAATCCACCCCTCGCCAGCTTGACTATGGGAGAGCGGACGGGGTCCTCTATTTTCTGAGAGCTATGGTCGTATATATCAAATGGGTGAGTTCCGATAATCTTCAAGTCTACATAGAGCTACACTGCGTTGCGGATAGAGATAGTTGATCTCGGAAGTTATTGGTGTTGCTGGTGCAGCTTTAACGCAGTCACAGGTATAGTTTTTGGGACGCGGCTGTACAAGTTTGTACGTTGAAGTTGCTAGTACTTATGTTGATCAAAATTAGTCTGTAACGACTTGTTGCGATTACAAAGGGTCAAGTCACAGCACTTTAGCTTGACTAGCTTTCGTGGTGCTGCGGCATTTAACAAGGGTACAAGGTCTTAGTGAGAGGGGAAACTTGCTGGCTCGCACGCTCGGTACACTGTGGAATTAATCCAAAAAAAATTGGCCCAATGCTGCCCTGCCCTTTATCGTCCATTTATGGCATATTACAAATATCTAATAATATCCGGTCGCGTGGCCCAGTGGTTGTAAGTATCTTTGAATCACTCTGCATGAACTCGGCTAATAAACTCCAAGAAGGCATTTGCTTTACAATGAATACGCAAAGGATCGCAGGTTCGATCCCTGCCGCGATCATAGCAATTAATTTTTGCTCATCACCATTAAGTGACAGCAGAAATAAATAACATGACCCTGTACCGAGTATGGCAAGCCTTGTTATACATCGGATCGGTTATGTCAACTATCTATTTTTTGCTTGAAGAAGAAGGTGAAGAAAAAATTAACAGTATACCCAATAGTACACCAATAATTTATTAGGATGCCGTCCTTTTATTACGTTTGACTGACATCAGGTACTACCACTACACTAATTCTAGAAATAAATACCGTGCGTGATAGCCCCTGATGCTAAATTACAATTCATAATCCGAAAATGGAATTGATGCCGACTCGTTCATCGTATTATTATTTCTTTGTACGCTTGACATGTTGATGACTGTCGGGCTTGTCAAGTTGCATTGGATGGAAACAAGTTGCTCCTCTTCTCATGACTGGCGAAGTAAATAACCCACACAGGTTCCCTCATCCGCTACTACTTGCTATCCAACGAAATGCGATATTTGAAATCACAGGCCTTAGCCAAGCCAACTGCGGTGTGGGTACTGGGTGCCTGGTGGTTGATGTCGGTAGCGATACACTAGCCCATATTGGGTAAAATCGACTCGGAGACTTCCGAATATATGCTAGTTCATCGCGTGTTGGTTCATGGTGTGACAGTAATCTCCCAATAGCAACGAAGGATTCTGCACAGATGGCTGGTACCTAAATTTAACCGAAATGATTTTCATCTTTAATTCAGCCCTCCTCACCTTTCCTTTGCAATTGCTTCCCTCCATTATAACTCGTTTTTAACTATTCACAGCAACTACAGAATTATTCCAGTCATTCAAGCTCAACTCGTGTCAAAATGGCAGACAGGGATTGGGCCGAACAGATGTTACGCTTTGACATGGCCATGACGGAGGGCGGAACTCAACTTACCACACCCCTTCGCAATGCTGCCGTGAATCGTGGAAATATTGCTCTTGGGATCCGGGATCAAATCCTCGTCCCAAATCACCCGCAAAAAGACACCCGTCTTTGGATGATGGATCGGATTTTGGAGCCTCAGACAATTCCTCACTTTCTGGAGTTTCTATGCCATGGGCGCCTACCTAATGGGACGGAAACATCGCTTCCTAGACCTACCATGGAAGATGTCATGAAACTGACGCAACCCTTCTCCACGTGGGCTCCTGCTCCATTCAACCTATCCCAACGCTCAACCATGAAGTGGATCATGGTTCGCATCGGTTCATATGAAGATGGCAATCGATTACTACCTATTGCAAAGGAACTTCACGCCATGAAGTCTAGAGTGTGGGAGGGCATTATGCCATTGTCAGAGAGACGGTGGCAGGACCTCAAACTGGACGAGCCAGATAATTTTCCTATCGCTTGCAAATATATTGCATCCGTTATAGATGTCTTCTGCTATCTTAACCATGATCCGGTCAGAAAGTCGTTACGAAGCACTTTCAATCTCATATCAGGACATCTCAAAGTATACGAAAATGCCATCAATTTAGCGCGACAGCAGTCAGTTGACAACAATATTGACAGGCTTTCAATCACTCTTCTTTGGTACGAGTTCATGAAAGCCAAGTATGATTACATTATTGCAACAGCACATAGTTGGGTAATAGACCACATTGAGCGTCTGAGGGGGCCGATTCTGCAACGCCTAGCTACTTACGAAGCAGAAGGTCTATCTGCCGATCTTCTAGGGTTCGATGCTGTTCAGTGGGATCTGACCAATAAGCTCCACGATCTCTCAGAGAATGTCACTATGGCGGATACGATGATGTTTCTCCCCACTGACGGATACCGTGGAGATCCGCTTCCGGTCCAAGATGACCGAGCCCCACGTACGAACAGAAGAGGATTTCTCGAACAACCCATCACTTGGTCTTCCTCTCCAGTTGATCGAAGGCAGGACTACATCACACGGAACAGATATCTCTCACGGCGAGAAATGTACAACAATTCGGATCCAGCAAGCATTGCTTCCTCTCAGAGCCTCGTTATCACGGCGCGTTCTCAGATTGCGGCGCAGTCAATAGCTCGTCGAGAGTTGCGCGGTGAACCAAGAGCGCCAGTTCCAGAAAAATGGATCGATGAAACGCTTCGGGCTACTGAAACTGAGGTGCGATCGCTGCAGTGGAGCTACGTCGGGTATCGCCTTTGCCACGAACACAGTGATGCCCAATGGAACCAATTCAATGCCGCATTTGACAATGACACATCTAAATGGGGCCTGGGACATAATAATGTCGACAAGACTCGCAATCTCTGCAAGGTTCGCTGGCTAGACGGCAAAGACCTGGGCATCAATGATGGTGATGTCGAGGCAGCAAAAAAGTAAGTGCTCGTACCAGAAACTAACGGGCCCCAAAAGAAGGCTTACATGAAATCCCAGACATTTCAAGGCCGAATGCCAAGGAAATAATGACTGGTTCCACACTGACATACTCCTAATTGCTGACGCCGACGTAATCAATTCATACCTTGAGCAAAAGGCTAGTGAAGGATTCGTATTGGCGGTGGAGGCGGACTTTGATCCCAACGACTTTGACGACGAAGAATCCCCTGGGTATAGTGGATGTATGCGTGTCCTCGGAAGTCTTCTGTGGGATGATCTGAGTGCCATGTTGAAGATGCAAAACCAGCATCTTGACGAGCTTTGGCCCTTGGCTATGCATGATGCAAAATTAATTTATAGAGGTCCCGCCATTGACATTATATGGCGACGCAAGGCCACCATCTCAGACACTCCAAAAGAGGTGGTTGCCATTTGTGCAATTCAGGCTGCGTTGAGACAGCTGGACTTGTAAAGAATAAGAGCGCAGATTTATTGAAAAGGAACATGCGGGCATCTATCCACCATCATGGGAATATTGTCAATATAGGAGTTAGCATCTGCTTAACATGAGACATCTCCATGAACCACCTACACGATTTGATCCAAAAAAAGGCCAGTAATGTTTAATCTTTGCCTCGAAAGCTCAGGATAGCTCGTCGCAACAAATCCAGCATTTTGAGAGGATGCCATTCACTCTGACCCACTGCGAGCTTAGATGTGCCAAGAACTCAGTAGAGAGGTAGCCTGATTTAGGAATGGTAGTGCTTATTACCCGCATTTACTGACACACCACCACAGGGCGGTCAAGCGTTTGTTTCTCTCTAGGCTGCAAGCCTTCCCATTGTGATTCTATCTCATGTCGTAAATCATCACCTCAAGTCAATTCTCGCCTACAATGTCGACGCCAATCAGCCTGCAGTCTGTACCCAATGAGCTGATGTCCGATATCCTCCATCACCTTTCCTCGCACGACCTCGCTCAATTAGCGGCGACATGCAAACAATTCAGTACCATCGTTGAGCCGCTGCTCTGGACTGAAATCGAGTTTCACGTCGCGGGCTATCATGAGTCCAAAGCAGAACTGAACGATCCTCCACCCTTTGTCCCGCCTTCCCAACGACGCTATCTTGAAAATCGGGACTGCGGGGTCCGCGCATCCGAAAAAGCAGAGACATTTTTTAATCTGCTGCAGTATTATCAAGTTCAGGATGAATACCGGTTGAAACAACTCGCTGCCCGAGTACGAAGCCTCTGCACCGTTGTGGTCCCCGCGTGGCGACCTCACAAATACCTGGACGAAACACGGGCTTCACAGTGTCCACAGGTCTGGACGCTATTTCCATACTTTGCAAACCTTGAGGCGTTGGAACTTCATGGAGATTCTGTCTATTCTGCCGAGTATGAAGAGGAAGAGTCATACACACTCAGTCCTCCAATCTTCAACCTGCGTTTCCTAAAGCTGTCTGCATATATCCCTCGCACTGTGGCGTCCTGGGCAATTACATCGGGCTCAAAACTGGAGCGCTTAGAGCTGGGCATGCTAGATCGCCCTATCTCTAGTTCACTTTGCCGTAGTCCAAGATTCAAACCTCTGCCCAGCAAAGAAGTCCTTGAATCTGGGGATCAAGAGTCGGACTCTGACAGTTTATATGGTGAGGCAGTGATTCCAAGACCTCTGGGCCGATTCCTCCACGGACATGACCAGACAGGATTCTCTTTGCCACGATTGCGACATTTGTACTTGTGCCAGCCATCCGAAGGTTCTTGGTACAGTGCAACACCAGAGTACAGCTGGTCATCTCGCGCTGAGAAGGAATGCCTAGAGGATTGGCGTAATATTCTCACGGTATCGGGTAAGACGCTCGAGGTTCTCGTATTGGAGCAGAGGGCAGGTGCCGACTATCTGGAAAGCGATGGGGCGGGTGAGGAAGACTTCATCATGGACACTGTTGGGGAGTCTAGTAGTCAGAAATTGGTCAATGTCCTTGAAACTCTAGTCAAAGATGGAAAGCTCCCGGCATTGAACCACGTTTACTTGAACGGAATCGCAGTCAGAGAGACGTCTGAGGGAAAACCCGCTGAAAACGGTCCAAGCGACTATTTCATGCTGCTATTGCAAAGCCTAAATATCAAATGTGAGGCCCGGCTTGGCAGGTGGTGCTTTTTTGATAAGTACCCTGGAGTTACCTATTGGGCTGAGTGGAGTGGAGAGAGCGAGGACGAGGAAGATGAGGATGATGAAGAGGGCCACAACGGTGGGATTGCAATGAAATGGGACACTGTGCTTTCTAGAGTCTAAGTTATCTAAATCACGCATGGTATGGGTTCGATTGATCCATATCGCGTCTCATTCTAGCTTACATTATTTACCAATATTGAAAAAAGAAAACACAATATCGAGGGTATCGTACAACATATCTAGCACCCAAATGAGAGTGCCAATGGCATGAAATTGCAGGTGGTTACCCTGCTCATCTTGGCCTCCATATCAAAGGCCATGGTTGGATAGACGAGGAACTCCGACAAGCCATATTGTCACACTGGCAAGCCCATTGCCCGTCTAGGTTAGGGTAAGACAAAACCAGGTCTCTGGGCAGTCAAATATCTTTGTTGCATTACACACAGCTTTGCAAAAATAGGTGTAAAAGAGACGGTTTTGCATGTTTGCATCAGCCTAAGAGTACTAGGGCTGGAGAAAATTAAAGATAAATTGGTGTCTACTAATAACAATCCAAAAAGATTATCATGTTACCCGTGACTTTGCAGACCTGACAGGAATATTTTCGCAATTTCAAACAAGAATTCAGGGGCAAGCTTGACACCCATTCGGATAATAAGGAAACGAGGTCAGGAGTGCAAAAAAAACCACAAAAAAACCACTTCAACGATAATTCCTCAGTTGTTACCAGCCTAACTATTTTTCCACGCCTCGCCAGCGTCACTAGGGTGGACAATGCTGCAATTTCCACTCACTGATTCAATAATCACATAGAGTTCCTTCTACTCGTGAGTGGACGCCAAATAATATTCTCTCCGGGACCTTCATCCGCGGTTTGTGGCGGCCGTGGAATAGTTTTCACAGATATGTAACCAACATCGTCGCCAGGGCGCACATCTGCAGGGTAAGCCTTGTATTCCACAGTTACCTGTGCTTTTGTGTGGTTGACGAACAATGTGGTTGGGCTAAACCTATCCAGAGTATTGATTTCTGGGATACCCATGAAGGAAGTATTGGTGTGTTCCATAGGGTCTAGCGTGGCAACCCAAAAAGTAATGAAAATTGTGGTAAGTCGCATCGAAGAAGCCGTGGCGCTGGTTTTGGTGATATCCTCCTGGGTTCTGATGGCGAATGTATTCGCCTCTCCAGCTAAGTAATTGACCGTTGGAGATAATCCAGATGCGAATTAATCCGCAGTTGGCCAAAATGAAAAAAAAACTTCTTCAAGGCAGGCGGACTCAGCATAACTTGATCAAGTAACCCACTATAGACATGTCGTTGTTTCATTCGTCGTTGATGCCGCGCCGAACAAGACGTTGCTAATAGGCTTAGGACACATTATATGTCCGTCTCCATGAAAATGGACAGAATAGTGCAGTTAAATACAGTATCTGGGACAACTTCTAAATATGAAGGATTTCTTCTGATTGTGAAATGATGGGTAACTACCGTTTACGCTTCGGAACGGTGAAGCCCCGGCTGTCATGGAGTGTACCAATGAACCATCGGCATATGTTGAAGTATGGTAGGTCGGGTTTACATAATAGACTGTGGTATTGCGGGATGTGATGCGGCCACGGACCGAAAGTAACCGAGACTTTCCCTATCCACCCAGAGACAGGGCCCAGGTCAGAAGAATTAATACCCCAACAGGAATCTGAGTCCGTAAAAAATTAAGCCGTTCAATGGCGCCAGCGAATCTTTGGCTTCCGGATATCTGTTCTAGGGTGGCCAGACGAATTCCTTGTGGCTGTTCCAGACGCCAGCGTGCAACACTTTTGTAGAATCGACTAGCAATTGGCCTTTTCCTATTAGCAATCAGCATACTCCACTAAATTGCACACCCGGGCGGCCTTACCGATCCGTTTCCTTCATGGTCTGGAGGTACGTTCGAGTAAAAAGGAGTGGAAAAATGACAATGATCAAAACACCAACTGATATTCCCGCCGACTCTGTAGGACTCAGTTGCCCCCAATGACCAATTTCATCATGACTTAAGGGACCCAAAGAGGAAGACAGTGGTGAAGTTCCAGCTGCCGATTTAGAATCAGCAAGGTTGGATGGTGAATAATAGAATACTGCATAGAACCTTTCCCTGCTCGCCGAGTTATTTGTTAGTATGGAAGGCTCAAGGTCTTGTAGAGGGCACATTCCAAGAACACAAGGATTATTATTGCAGCAACCGACGAGAGGCGAGCCAGTATACTAACACAGTTAAATTAATAATCAGTTTAATATCTCTTGTAATCCTTATAAGTATTTTTATAACTATCATCATACACTTGAGTTTTTAACTCTTGAATAATTAATTTTAATACAAAATATAAAATATATATTTTTATTTAATCTTTATTATATTTTAATAAACATTTTTTCTTAATCAAGTATTGAATTTATTATTATTTAAATTTAACGCAATCAAAGCCTAAAATAGTATTATTAATATAAATTATTACTAGGAGAATTACTACAGCATATCACAGTCCATGTACATAGAAACCCCAGTGACGGGAAAATTCAGGTTCCTATGTTATATTGGTTCTAAGAATCCCTAATTCAGCCTAGACTTCAATGGGTAAATGATGTAAATATATGTAGCTCTGAGTTCTCGTAGTCATGGCACCGGTTTAACTTTACATGTGTGGAAAATGTCAAAAGTGTTCCCTTTAAACTCATTTAAGCATTGTTCCCAAGCAGCCACAAGGAACCACGGCGGCTAGGAGTACAGTCGCTGCCACGTGGCTGCAGTCATATCATGGATTGTGGCTAAACGACATTGTCTTCAAGGCTGCAGTCATATCCGTATTCTCTCACACACATGCATGTAAAGCTTCCAATTACTGAGCAACATTGGGTAATGTGGGTCGTGAAGGCTGAAAAATATTGCTTGCACGAGCACTGGACTCTCTGTGCAACAGACCAGTACCTAAGTTAGTAGGGTCATCATGATCATGTACTACTGCGAATCAACGGGGTGGTATTTATGCATGTGCATTATTAGCCAAATGGTGTGTATGCCAACGAGACATGATTTTGCACCAATAAAGGGAGTTTGGATGCATCTGAATGTAGAACTGATTTACATTATTGATTCTCGTGACTCGACAAGGTTGCAATCAAGCGGCTTGACTGCCAACTATTTGAGAAATTGCCTCCCCCTCCCTGATTTAACTGATTTCATTTCATTTCAATTTATTATTATCTTCTAAGAAACCCTTTCCACAAAAGATATACTAAAATGTTCTTGACCGAAATTTTGCTGCTGATGACCATGCTTGTCATAGCTGCCATCTTGTATCCAATCGGAAGGCGACCTAAAAATTACCCACCTGGGCCCCCGACACTGCCGATAATCGGGAATCTTCATCAAGTATTAATATGCTCTTTAAAGAATTGCAGCTGACTAACGTATTGAAAAAGATGCCACAGAAGGATGTCCACTTGCAGTTTGAGAAGTGGGCGCACCAATACGGCCCGGTGTACAGCTTAATTTTGGGCACAAAAGTCTTCATTGTTCTATCCCAGGACAAGGTTATTAGGGAGCTTTTGGATAGAAGAAGCCTCATATACTCTGACAGAGAGGAAAACTATTTCGCGCAGGTTCTTTGCAGTGGCGACCAAAGATTTGCGTTCTTGGCATGTCATCCCATGCATACCCTTACATGCACAATTTCTGACGTTTAGGTAGAGATATGGGCCAAAATGGCGAAACGTGAGTAATATTCACAATATCAAGCACACACCGAGTCTAACCCGGAACCAGTTTCGGAAATTAATCCACACCCTTCTCAGTGTCTCGCTTTCTAGATCCTATGTGCCGTACCAGGACTTGGAAAACAAACAGATGCTCTTTGATATAATCAGGCAGCCAGACAAATTTCTACACAATATTCGAAGACATTCAAACGCCTTGACAACGTCCATGGTTTTTGGTTGGCGAACACCAACATACGAGGACAGTAAAATGCAACAGTTATTTGATGGGTTTTCTGAATTTGTAAAGATCAACAACACTGGAATGGCTGCCATCGCTGAATTTTACCCTTGGCTTAGGAAACTTCCTGACTTTATGTTCCCAGCCAAAAAGCAAGCTAGAGAGCACCACGACCGTGAAAAGTCGCTATATCTTGGCCACTGGTTGAAGGCAAAAGAAGATGTAAAAAATGGAACTCTAAACAAGTGTTTTTGCAAAGATATGGCAAAAGCACAGGAGGAGGAGCATTTTGATGATACACAAGCTGCGTACATATCTGGAACACTGCTTGAAGCCGGGTCGGACACCACCTCAAACACTTTGTACGGCTTTGTGCAGGCGATGCTGTTATTCCCAGAGGCACAGAAAAAGGCGCAAGAAGAACTCGATCGAATTGTGGGAATTGAGCGTTTACCCGACATGGATGACGTGGAAAAATTGCCATATATACGAGCGTGCATGAAAGAAATAATGCGCTGGATGCCGACGACCATTCTTGGGGCGATCCCACATGCAGTTACACAGGACGACTATTATGAGGGCTACCTGATCCCCAAGGGCGCGGGTGTGCTGAACAATGTGTGGGCAATACATATGGACCCTCAAAGACACCCTAACCCTCGAAAGTTCGACCCAGAGAGATATATCGGCGATGATCTAGGATTTGCGGATTCCGCAAACAATACAGATTACAATAAGCGAGATCATTTTACTTTTGGAGCAGGACGTCGAATTTGCCCGGGCATACACCTTGCTGAGACTAGTCTTTATCTAGCAATATCCCGCTTGATGTGGGGGTTCAAGATTGAGCCGGTGCTGGACAAGGCTGGTATGCCAACCCTTCCAGACCCTGATCGGTTAACGCAGGGACTAGTTTGCATGCCCGAGGAGTATCTTGCCAATATAACCCCCAGGTCGAAAGCCCACGAGAACTTGATGGTCGGCGAATGGAAGAAGGCAGAACGAGATTGCTTGGATCCAGAGACAAAGCAGTGGCGGCAGACGCCGATTTAGGAGTATAGGGGTTGATGCCTTTCAATCCGAGGACCAAATAGTCAAGCACCCCTGAAATTATTTTTGGGTTTGGTTTGGTTTGCCGAATAATCCCAATTGATCTCTGATGAGGTGGCTCTCGCAATACATTTATTTGATCCTATGTAAACGGCTGGCACAATTGGTGCTCGGAAACCACACCCTAAACCTTTCTTTGGGCTGTTTGCCGTGACTTTATTTGTTTTCTTCTCCCAAGCTTCAACACCACTTTCATTTACGGTGCCACCTCGTTATGGTCGCTCTGTTCACCAATGGGCCCAACAACAAGTTCCAAGAAGGAGAGCTGTTCGCCTCACACACCCAGAAGCCCTCTCATGAACCCCTGCTTCGAGGATGGCCCTAGCGCTGACAATTCACCAAGTGAAGATGAGCCACTTTCTCCGCCAATTCAGAGCACCTTGTAGAGGAAGATTAATAACTCGCCTGAAGGCTTTGGGCGGAAAGAAACTCTGCTCGTCATTTCCCAATGCTCGCAAGCCCTGCAACACGTCCACGGCCGAAACTACTTCCACTTTGACGTTAAGCCGCGCAATATTCTCATTTGGACGTGGGACCCCGTCAATATTGTGCTGGCTGATTGGGCGGATATGAAGCCGAGATTATACCTTGGAAAGGCCCCGGGAATAATGGCATTCTGGCCGCCGGACGTTGCTAATGGTGGGATAAGCATAGGGGTAAGCGACGACATTTGCGACGACATTTGCGACGACATTTGGGCACTTGGTGTCTCCATACTGGGCATGATTGTTCTTTGGCCCCGGCTGGAAACGCAGAAATATATCCGCCAGTACCCAAAGGTATGCTCCAGCCACGCGCAGAAGCTACTGGAGCTAAACCCGACCGAAAAGGTGATTCACATGTTGAATCGCATGCTCACTGAGTATTTGGAGCTTGGAGCTACATCGTCGCAATATGTGGACCTAGCAGATGCTGCGCTTCGTGAAGTTGATGCAGGAGATGTGGATGATGCACTGGCCATGGTGACACAACCGAATTTCAACCCGATTTCTTTTTGGTTATGGGGAGGCTTAGAATAGGTAGGGGAGCGATAAGACATGCTAGGAATGAGTAAAAATTACACTTCAATTCCATTTTATGTCCAAAAGTTCCAGAAAATGTGGTTGCCGTTTCGTACTATCAACATTAGCGCCAATATCGGCTCAGAAGCTAGTCGTGACCCAACAGCGATGTACTGCTACCGTGCAGCCCTTTTGATCGACTGGTTGAAATAGAACTAAACTCATTGGTAGTTTTAACAGTCGGTATCCCAAGCACAATCTAGGGCCCTTGACTCATCAACTTGGATTATTTCGTCGTGATTTAAAGAACTGACCTTGGGGTTTTGTTAATCCAAGTCAATATTGTGCAGATGATTTTGATCAGCTCACATAATGATTATTCTAGTGCTAGTTGTCGGTCGAAAAGGTACACATAAGTTCCTTTCTAGAAGGGCATGAATTTGTGAATACATCTGTCCTATGAAGCAACACACGCTTGCTAAGCAGTGAACAGGGCATCTTGACGGGCGATTATAACAATCACTAATGGTGCAATAACGGATTCTCTGGGACGGCGTGTCTTATAGCCTCAAAATGTAAGATTTGCTCCAATTCCCTCACATCAACAACAAACCAAGGGACAAGTTGACTTGGACAGTTTATCACCACCGTCCCCGATCCCAACCAGCTTTTTACGGTACCAAAATTGATCTTTGAATCACTCCCATTGACAACATAATATATCATTACTCGTCTTGGAACTTGCTTCTTGGCACTATGATGCCGATATGAAAAGATACATCAAAGTGGCCATGTGTCTCATTAGGTTCCGCCACCTCCTCTAATATCTCATTGCATAATTCACCAAGCTTATCAAATAAAATAAGCTGCTGAATCATGGTCTTCATAGCAGAGTGTGCTCTCTACTTCAATATACTCTTCATTGCAATCATAAAATACCTTGGGCCTAGTCTCTCGCTGCTCGTAGTTCTGGATTTCATATTCGCCTCGATCTAAAAGCCAAATGAAGCATTGAGCTTCACGAGCAGCATTCGCCCATAAGATATCGCATATGAATCCTCGTGGTGTCCGTTCACGTTCCATAGAATACCAACATCTAGGCCAATCACAATTCCAGTTCGAATCGAACTCAAGTAACAGGTTCTTTATGGGACCACCACCATTATAACCAGACGAGAAAGCCAGCTCATGAGCAAGCCATTCCCAATTTTCGGTCATATCATTATCCCAGTGCAAGATCGTGTCGACGCATGGTTTAAATGCATCTTGATGCGGTCGCACCACAAAATGCCATCTCTCTCCTCCGCCATATTCTATTGATGGAGAGTGAACAATAATTGGAAGTTCGCGATGATCTGTCCATGGCTCGACTGTAACCGGGTGATTGGTGCATAAATCCAATCGATAGTTTTGAATCAAATGGCGGGTTTTTTCACTCCAATATGCCATGTTCATTGAGCTCATAATGACGAGGCGGGACTCCCAACATGCGGTCCAGAGCCCAGCGTCCCACAAGTAGGCAGATACATTGACAGTGCACGCGTTGGTAGTGGGATGGTAATCGAACATTGGAATAGCTGCCAAATATCCCCAAGTTGAAGGCGTTTGCGGGAGGAGAGCATCTATATCAAATTCATCGTATTTGAGCGTCTCTTTGGGGACGATAGAGATGCTTTGTATGCCAGCCAGGCGAGTACCAGATGGGCGAACTGCGGCCTCCCATATTAAAAGTTTTAGCTCACATGGGAGCCTTGAGAAAGGATGAAATTCAGCGTAGCTCATTGTTTGGAGTTGGGTGCTGTTTATAGGCCTGAATGCGTGGCGATACAATGGGCGCATGGAGGTTTTTATTATCCTATAAAGAGAAAAGATATTTTATATAATTTATATTAGTTCTAAGGATCCCTTTTATCCCTTTAAGTATTATAAATATCTACTTTAGTAAAATATCTTATATAATATCTTATTGTATTTTTATTGTATTATAATCCTATAGTAATTTATAGATTCTAGAATCTCTATTTCCTTATATATTATTTTATATTATTAAGCTAACTTTTATATATTTTTAGATCCTCTAAGAACCTCTTTTTATAAGAACTTAGGCTAGTTTTATATTATATATTAAGATACTTTAATATTAGCTTTATTAGCCTTTATTATTATTTAATAAAATTAATACTATTATAATTAAAATCCTTTTTTTAAAGTAACTTAAGCTCCTATAAAATAAGTTTAATTTTAGTCTTAATAGCTAGTTTATTATTTAGATATAGTTTATTTTTTATTTTATTAATAAATTTATTATTAGACCTTTTAGGCTAGATACTAATAGCCTAGATCTCTTAATATATATATCTATATATAAAGTTAGATTTAAAAGGGATATTATCTTTATAGATAAGATAATATTAGAATAATATTTTAATTAATATTATTTATAGGTATATTTATAGGTATATTAAAATATACTAATTCTAGCTATTAAGAAAGCTATCTTTTTATTATATTTTATTTCTATTAAAGAAAGATTTATAGTTTTTATTTTATATTAACTTTAAGCTTCTAAGGTAATTATAAGTATAAGAATAATTATATTATAGGATTTAAAAGTTTAAAGGTTTAATATACTCCTTAGTATTATTACCTTATTAAGCTATTCCTCTTCTTAGGGGGATATAAATTACTTTTATACCTTGATAAATAAGATCTAATTTTCTTTAGTTTAATACTAATTTTAGTAAATTATTAGATTATTAATTTATTAAGGCTTATAAGCTAATAAAATATTAAATATACTTTTTAGCTAAAGCTAAGCTTATAATTATATATATTAAAAATATTCCTAGAATAATACCTTAGGTTTTATATTATTTTATATAAACTTTATTTAATAATAATAAGAGAATAATAATCTATATATTATAATATAATATACTAAAGCTATTTATTAAAAAAAAAAACCCCTTTTCTCTATAATTATAATTAAATTTAATATTAATTTTCCTATTCTAGCTCTTTCTAGACTTACCTATTATAGAAATATAGCCTTATAATACTACCTAAGTATTAATTACTATATATAATATCTCTTATAAATTAAATTAATCTTTAGAAGAAAGAATATTATTAAGAAAGTGTTGGATTCCAAAGGGAACGGATAAGTGATATTGCACTAGTACTATCACAGGGGGTTGGGTTAGTATATTCAATAATGCTTAATTCTCTATCTAATCTAGCTATTGCAAATTATATTAGTGGTTTCCCTAGGTTATATGACCTAGTAGCTTGCTACCTAAGGTAGCTAGTCCTATGGCTAATAAGGTTACAATGCTACTATTTATAATACTAGCACTTTTTCTTTTGTGTATTAAATAATATACCTATATATAGTATTTAAATATATCTAATAAGCAATAAAAAGAGAATATATATTATTGCTAAATATATATACCTAAATAATATAAAGAGGAGGATATATCTCTACCTCTAGCTATATTGCATAGGCTTAACTATATATATTATCCTTTATTACTTATATTTAATCTATCCTTTAATACAAATTATAGCTTTATTTATATTAATAAGTTATTCTAGTGCTTTATTTAGGTTTGCCTTAGTTATTATATTTATATGATTATTATTACTATTAATCTATCTAATCTTATAGATTTTATATCTCTTATATAATTAATATAAAGCTATAATATTAATTATTAAGTATTTCTCCTTTATTATACTTAATTTAATAAGGTACTTATAAAGTAAATATAAATCTATATAAATAATTATTAGGATAGGTAATATATTTATTTAATTAGTAATTAACTTAAGTATTATTCTAAGAGTATATCTAATATTAGCACCTTAAATTATTTTATATAGTTCTAAGGTAAATATACTTTAGGTTATATACTAGCTTTTTATTAAGCTATATATAATAATATTACCTTTTATTATAAATTCTATATTATTTATCTCTTTATTGCTAATTATAATAATATAGCTAATTTATAAGCTAAGGTTTTTATTATTAGTAAATAATCTATTAATAAATATAAAAAGCTTTACTATTATAAGATTAAGTAGAATATACTTAAGTCCTTAATCCTAATTACTTATCTACTATTCTAATTATTTATTTAGCTTTTTAATTTCTTTATTAGATAGATCTTAGTATTATACTATAATAAAAAGATTAAATAATACTTTTAGTTAATATATTATTATAATATATATATCTTATACTTATTACTTAATATATTCTTCCTTAGTAGTCTTCTCTTTTAGATTAATTATTCTTAATCTTAATACTTATTCTTTTTACTTAAGCTATAGTTATAAGTTTTCTCTTAAGGTTAGTTTATATTTATTAAAGAGAAAGGGTTATTACTTTATTAGTATTTATTTAGGTTTTACTATAAACTTTACTTTATTAAGTTCTTTTTTCTTTAAGTTATATAATAATTAATTACTTAGTCTAAGTATATTATCTATTTATATTCTAATAATACTAAATATTTCTCTTGACTTAGAGATAAATAGGTAAGGGTTAAAAGTTAAGATTATTATATTAAGCTTATTTTAATAGTAATTAAAATATATTGCCTATTAATATATACTTACCTTAGCTATTCTATAGAGTGGTTTAATAATTCTTATAATTATTTCTTCTAGGAGGTTATTATTAATTTGCTTTAGAGGGTATATTAGGATGGTTCTATTTAATTAGGTATTTAATTATATATATACTTAGGTAATATCCTATAGCTAGATAAATATTCCTCTCTTAATTAATAATAAGGCAATTGCAATAATTAGCCTCTAGCTATTATATTGGATAGTAAGTACTTATATAAGTATTATACTTTTCCTATTATTATTATATCCTTAAATAATAAATTATAACTTCTTATATAGTATTATTATTTCTTTTTCTTTAATTTTATATACTAATTATATATTAAAGATCTATTTACCTTAGTATTTATATTTATTATATTATTTAAATATAAATATATTATAATTCCTTAAGGCCTTAATTTTATCTTTATTAAACTATTTAAATAGTTTACCTAGGATAATAATCTTTTCTTCTTACTATAGTTATAGTAATAGGTTTTAATTAGTTTCTTCTTTTGCAATTAAATATATAATATCTATATTAATATTATTTTCTAGGTTATTTAGAAGTATCTTATTAGTAATAAAGGTTTAATTAATTAAAGGTGTTTTCCTTGGTCTTTTATATCTTTGCTTTAGTAGGTTATATAGGTTAACTAGGGGTTTAGTGATTTAGGGTGCTAGTAATTATAAATCCTCTTCTTATTCTTTATTTTATAGTTAATATAGAATTATATATAATAGTATTTCTTCTTTATCCCAAAAGAATAGTTTAATAATTATTACCTAAAGACTTATTAGGCTATTTAGTAATTTTATAATATATTTCTTATCTTCTATATTAATTAACTTAAATAGGCCTTACTATTCTTTTTTCTCTTACTATATATATACTTCTAATTAAAGTGGTAGAAAGTAAGTAAGGGTAGTATCTAGGCTATTCTAAGTTATAAGGGCCTTTTTAATTTAGTAGTTTATAAGAAGTCTTTTTACTTTATTAGTAGCTTTATAGATAGCCTTAGTATATTATATTACTTTAAATATAAGTAGTAAATTATCTAATAGATATAAGTAGGTACTAAATATAAGTAATATTAGTATAAGTCTATTAGGGCTTACTAAATTATTAATAGCCTTAACTACTATCTATAGTTTCTAGTTATTTATAATTATATTACTAAGTTTATTTTTAATAATATTATATATTTATCTTAATAGGCTATAATAGTATTCTATCTTTCTAATATTATTATATACTTTAATAAATACCTTATCTATATTAATTACTAATATTTAAGTATATTATTTAAATTCTCTTAATATAAAGTTTATTTTAGTATTATAGATAATCTAGTTAGGTAGTCCTAGGTAGCTGTTAATCTAGTATTTATATAATATATCCTATATATTCTTTGCTTTCTATTGTTTAGGATTAAGAAAGTATATTACTTAAAATAATATTATAATATTAATAATATAAATTATAGGTTTATTATTAATTTATATAATATTAATAATAATCTTATAATTAAACTTATAGTTATTCTTTAGTATAAAGTAGAATCTACTTAGGGCTTTACTATTTATTTGATAATAATAGTATACTTTAGTAAGTTTCTTTAATACTTTTAAATTAAACTCCTAGTTTACTTATTTAAGTATTTTCTTTAAATAATTAATTAATAAATACCTAAATTAACAATATATCTAGTATAGCTTAGACTTTATAAGGTAGAATATAATAGTTTCTTTTATATTAATAATCTACTATAAATATCTTTATTATCTAATTATAAGGACTTTAATATCTCCCTTAATAAGTATATTCCTTAGATTATTAAGTTTAATATCTATTTAATTTATATTACTAATAGATAGTAAGAAAGGGATATATATTAGGACTAATTAGAAGTTAATAGTACTAAGGATTATAGATATAATTATTATACTATTTAATATTATTAAGCCCTTATTAAATTTAATTTTGTGGTCTTTAGTTTTGCTAATTAATAGTAAGGGGATTAATTTTCTTAGTGCTTATACCTAGGGAAAGCTAGCAATTAATATACCGGTTGCTCCTATATTAGGGATAATCCCTTGGAATATTTTATAATTATATTAATCTTTAGTAAAATATACTTTATTCTTTGCTTTCTTAGTCTAGGGGTCTTTTTTTATAAGGGTATAAATAAATATTTAGTTATAAAGGATAATAATTATATCTTTATTATTTAGTTTATAGGTCTTAAAGAATTATTTAGTTTTATTTACTATAGTAATAAAGTTTATAGTATATTATAGGTTCTTTGGTTCTTTATTAGAGTTATTATTATTATCTCTAAGCTATTTTATTTCTTAGATAATATCTTCTATTTGCTAATTAATATTATTATTATTTTCTTTTTTATATATTATTAAAAAGGTTTAATAGGTATTATCTAATAATTTTACTTTATAATCTTATATATTAAACTATTTTTATTTTAATTATTAGTGCTTTCTTTTAGAATACTTAGTTAATTAATATTTTTATTAGTAATATATAAAATATTGCTATTATTTTTATTATTAATAGTTATTTTATTTAAATACTTTTTTCTTATAATATTATTTATTTTAGGTAAATTTATAATTAATAAAGAATATTATATTATTTATTTTATTATTATTTATTATTTTTAGTAGTATTTAGATATTATTAGCTAGTTCTTTAAATATACCTATATATTTATATTAAGCTATATTACACTTTATAATACTATTAATAGATAATAGGAGGATCTAGTAAAGTTCCTTTTTATTTTTTTTATTGCTATAAATCCTATAATAGATCTATTAGATATCCTAAACAAGTATCTTAAAGCTCTTAAGTAATAATTTATCCTAATATTTCTAGATAAGGTTTTTTAATATTATTATCTAGAGGTTATTTTAGTAAGCCTAGATAATCTTTTTTATCTTAAAATAGTTTTAAATCTTTTTATATAGTATTTTATATAAATATTTTTTCTAGGTAAATAAAATAATATAATAATCTTATGCCTTTTTAGTAAGTATAATTAGTAATACTTTAGTATATCCTTTAATTAATATAATAATTTATTTATATTTATTTTTAAAAAGGGTAATCTTAATTAATTAAAAGTTATATTATTTACTATTATATTAGTCCTTATTTATATAGATTTTATTTAGTTTTATTATCTTTTTTATAATACTTTTATTAATTATATTAGTAAAGGTATTATATTACTTAGTACTTATTAGTATAATAGGTGATTTTATATATAAAGGTATTATTACTAAGGTAGGTATAGTAGCTATAAACTTTCTTAGTATTTTTATTAATACTTAGGAAGTATTTTATTATAGAGGTAATTAAGTATTATATTATATTAGCTATATATTTATCTTAAAGTTTAAGAGGTTAATTAAATTAATTATTATTTTTAATCTATTCTTTAAGATTTTTACTTTTTTATTAAAAAGAGTATTTTATAGCTTCCTAATAATTACTATAATTCCTTTTTTAAATATTTTTTTTTTATTTATTAAAATTATCTTAAAATACTTTAGTTATTTTATTATTATAATCCTTAGAATTCTTATAAAAGTAAATTATATAAGTAAGATAATTATTAATTTATATTTTTATAAAATTTAAAAGATCTTTTTTTAATAAATCTACTTTTTTTTAGTTAATAATTAAAAAGATATTATACTTTATAATCTATTTAAAGAGATTTTATTTAATTTTTTTTTAATTAAAATTAATAATAATTCTAAATATATCCTTTTCTTTAGATATTTTAATAATTTTATTATAATATTCTTTATAAAAAGGATTATAAGGCAAATTATAAGATTTTTTATTATCTTTAGATCTAAGCTAATAATAAATATTTATTTAGATTAATATTTCTTATAATAAATAAGGGATTTAATAAAATCTAATAAAAGATTTTTATTAAAAATATTACTTCCTAAATTACTATTAAACCTAAAAGCCTATCTTTATAATTATATCTAGATATCTCTCTTTAGTATATCTTTTATACCTATATTTAATATCTTTTCTTTAGGGCCTTATTAATCTATAGAAAGTTCTATTAATTAGTATTAGATTCCAAAGGGAATAGATAAATAATATTATATTAGTACTATTATAGGGGGTTAGGTTAGTATATTCAATAATGCTTAATTCTCTATCTAATCTAGCTATTGCGAATCATATTGGTGGTTTCCCTAGGTTATATGACCTAGTAGCTTGCTGCCTAAGGCAGCTAGTCTTGTGGCCAATGGGATTACAATGCTGCTATTTGCAATAGAAAGTAAATAAAAATCTATATTAAATTTATTAGGTTTATTATTCCAAAAGAAAGTTATTATAGGTTTAATTAATAGAATTATAAGCTTTAATTAGAAAGAAAATGCCTTATCCAGCTATAACTAAGCTAATCTTATTTGCACCGGACCCAGTATATAGAAGTCACATGATCTTAACCGCACCGGGCCCGGTGTGTATACAGGCTGCCACACAAGCAATATCATAGACATTGAGATCATCGTTATTTATCTTAATTTGCATATAAAATTGCTTTGTTACGAGATCTCTATTGGTATAGCGCGAATGTAGTTGTTCTCCTCTATCGTTATAGGTATGCATGACTGTATAATCCAGCACTGCGAGGCTACGAGAAGGCACTAGGACCAGAACATACGCCGACGCTTTAAATGTCCCGCGCCGGGTCAAGTTTGCGATGCACATCGCTGTAACACTGGCCTCAACAATCCTCCACAGCTTCGCTATGGGCCGCTATGGTAAAGGAAGGATTGCCAAGAAGGGTGCGTGAGACTGCGAAAGGGCTCCAGCTCGGGGCAAGTAACAACCCGATAAGTGTACAAGAGCACAAGCAGAGAATGTCTATTACCAACAGTGACGTGATGATCTTGCATGTCGCGAAGTCGAGTTCGATGCAGAAATGCTGAGCGAGCGTCTCAGTATCTCGGGCCGGAGATGCTGACCCACCCGCCCGGACTTGGGTGTTCGGTACTCTATAACCACCGAATGTCCGCCGCCCAGAGCAGAGCGTGCTATGACGTTGCTCGGCAAATGAAAAGTGGAACAACCATATTTAACCAACTTATTTACGGTCGGCTTATCAAGCATACACTTTATACGCAAAAAACCTACATTGTGGCATAGGACGTTAGTTAGTCTCTAGCCCTAGAGGCTATGCTTATTTTATATATAAATTAAAGTATTATAATATATAGCTTATTATAATAATATATTTTTATATTAAAAAATAACCTTAATAAATAATAAAGCTAAAACCCTTTAATTTAATAATAATATTAATTACCTTATAAATTACTCTAAAGAACTTAAAAGATTAGTATTATAGTAATTTTATAATAGTATAATAGGGAAAAGGATAGTTATACTTTTAGCTATAGCTAAAATACTAGGGGGGCCGAGCATTAGAGTCTATGGACCCTAGCCATATCAATATAGGTTTTTTGCGTATAAAGTATATGCTTGATAAGCCGACTGCTTATTTATTCCGTCCCTGGCGTGTGTTGCATTTCGAGCAACTGAATCGCATCATCTCCTTCGACGCTCATCGTGTCCTCGACCCGCAAACAAACTTGATACGCCGCGCTTCGCTACGAGAGCCCAGCCGCGACTATGGGCTCCGAGAAAATGGCGACCGAGAAGTCGGTATCGGCTGAACAGCTAAATGATGGGAGTAACGATGGAGAAATTGGCGCCTTAGAGGGCTACATGGTAGGCGCAATATGCTTCCAATGCTTGGGCGGTTATCTAACGAGACTGGTGTAGAGAATCTTTCACTATGCCACTCGCACAGAATACGCCATGCAGGCCGTGGCGATGGTGTGTGCGCTTGGCTCAGGCGTCGGCATGGCCATGGTCAACTTGGTGTTTGGTGAGTTTATTACCGTCATTGTCGATTATACTGCGGGCGTCAAGGACGCTGCCGATCTGCGCAGCGACGCCGCCACGCTAGCGTGAGTGGTGTTGTCCATTCGCGGGCCGTCGTGCATGTCTGACCGGGCAATAGTTCCTACTTCTTCTTCATCGCAATCGGCCGATTTGTCTGCTGCTACATCTACAGCACGCTCTTTACGATTGCCGCATATCGAATCACTCGAAACATTCGCTACCTCTACCTTAAGGCCGGCCTCAGCCAGGAAGTCGCCTACTTCGATGCTGGAACCGGCGGATCGATTGCCATGCAAGCCACGTCGAATGGCAAGCTGATCCAGGGCGGAGTCTCGGAGAAGCTAGGCATGGTTTTCCAGGGCCTGTCTGCCTTCATCTCTGCCTTTGTGCTGGCCTTTGTTACTCAATGGAAACTGACCCTCATCTGCTGTTGCATTGCGCCGGCCATGCTTATTGTTATCGGTGTGAGCTCAACGATTGAGGCATCCATCGAGACAAAGATTCTTCAAGTTCACGCCCAAGGTGGCTCTTTTATTGAGAGCATCCTGTCAAGTGCTCGCACAATCCAAGCCTTTGACCTTCGACGCAGGCTTATGAAGGACTTTGATAAATATCTCGACGAGGCGCATAGGCTTGGAAAGAAAAAGAATATGCTCTTTGGCTGTATGTTCTCTGCCGAGTACTTTATTATATTTGCTGGCATGGGCCTGTGCTTCTGGCAGTCTATTGGTATGTTGGCAAGAAAGGAAGTTGAACAGCCTGGAGATGTGTTTGTGTGAGTTTGCCTGTTTTTCACTCTGCTCGTCCCCCGTTGCTCACAATGCCACAGTGTGCTTATGTCTGTTATCATCGCCGCTTCGAGTTTGACGGCCATTGCACCATACCTTATTGACTTTAGCCGCGCTGCTTCTGCAGCTGCCGAACTATTTCGACTTATTGACCGCTCGTCTAATATCGACCCATTCGACGAATCAGGCGAAGAACCTACGCAGGTGACTGGCAATATCGACTTTCAGCATATTACCTTCAGCTACCCAATGCGTCCTGGGGTCACAGTGCTTGACGACTACAACCTTCATATACCCGCTGGGAAAGTGACGGCCCTTGTAGGACCCAGCGGATCGGGAAAGAGCACTATTATTGGGCTCCTTGAGCGCTGGTACAACCCCAATTCTGGTGAGATCCTTCTCGATGGGAAGCCTATCGAAGGCCTGAATCTTGGATGGCTTAGGAAACATATCCGCCTCGTACAGCAGGAGCCTGTATTGTTTACAGGAACGGTTTACGATAATATTGCAAATGGCCTTGTGGGGACAATCTGGGAGAACGAAAGTCCGCCGGAGAAGTTGGCTAGAATTCAAGAGGCAGCCAAGGTTGCTTTCGCTCATGACTTCATCTCAGAGCTTCCTAACGGTTATGACACAGTCATCGGAGAAAGAGGCGGCCTGCTATCTGGTGGCCAGAAACAGCGGGTTGCCATAGCCCGAAGTGTCGTCTCACAGCCTCGCATTCTCCTTCTGGATGAGGCAACCAGTGCACTTGATCCCCACGCTGAAGAGGTTGTCCAAAAAGCTCTGGATAATGTTTCGAAAGGCCGAACCACTATCACTATCGCTCATAAGCTAGCGACAATCCGTAATGCTGATAACATTGTGGTTATGGACAAGGGCCGCATCGCTGAGCAGGGTTCGCATTACTCTTTGATCGAAGCCAATGGCATATATGCAAGGCTCGTAAAGGCTCAAGATCTCTCTGTGGCAGCCAAGGACAAAGCAAGCAGCGACTCAGGTGATGGAAACGATGAGTCTGAAGTGGATGGTCAAAATAAGTCGGCTGACCTTGACCTCTCCAAGACGTTGACGCAATACCCCACAACGACCAGAGAATGCCTGGATTTGCAAATTCAACGGGATGATTATGACAGTTGGAAACGAATTGGACTCCTTCATACGGTTTGGAAATTGCTCGTCTTGTCTCCTGAGTTGAAGTGGGCATATATCGTTCTGCTTTTTGCATGCTTGGGTGCAGGTGAGACCACCATTCTTTGTGCCGAGACAGGAAGGTATAGGCTAACGGATTACAGCTGCTTCATATCCTGGCCAGGCTGTCTTGATGTCTAGCTATATTAACGTCTTCCGGTATACTGGTGCAGAGATGCAGAGAAGGGGAAATTTCTTTGCATTAATGTTCCTTACAATCGGCTGCGGCTGTCTGGTCGTCTATTTCATTACCGGATGGACGTCAAACGTTATTGCACAGGTAAGCCAGTATATATAGATGGCAAATTCAATAAAATCATAACTGACTTGGACTCTAGTCTCTTAACCACAAATACCGGAGGCAGATTGTGGACGACATGCTTCGACAGGACCTCCAGTTCTTTGATCGACCAGAAAACACAACAGGTGCCTTAACTAGCCGAACAGACTCATACCCATATGCTATCTTTGAGCTCATGGGCTTTAATGTCGCCATGTGCCTGATCGCAATTCTTGGAGTTGTCTCCTGCTGCGTGGTCGCCCTGGCCTATGGCTGGAAATTAGGCTGTGTTGTTGTCTTCGGTGGCCTACCTCCAATGCTGCTCTCGGGCTACGCTCGCATTAGAATGGAAGCCGCCATGGATGCCAAAATCGCCAAGCGATTCTCCACGAGTGCATCGATTGCTTCCGAAGCAATAAACGCCATTCGCACAGTTTCGTCTTTGGCCATTGAGAATTCAATCCTGGAGCAATATATTAACGAGTTAGAGCACGCAATTACCGACTCCATGAAGCCACTTTTACTTATTATGCTCCCCTTTGCCTTCACGCAGAGCGTCGAATCCTGCTTTCAAGCGTTGGGCTTCTGGTTTGTCACCCCCTTACTTACGCCGAATTCAGTCTATTCTTAAGTACTGGCATCGGCTTAATTGACTGGGCGCTTCAGCTGACTTGGCTACTTTCGCACAGGTACGGGTGTCGTCTAGTCTCCTTCGGAGAAATGGACATGGGTAGCTTCTACGTCGTATTCCTTGCGGTATTCTTCTCTGGCCAACAAGCTTCTGTTCTTTTTGGCTTCTCAGGCAGTATGTGCAATTCTTGTTCAGCAGGGCTTACGGGACTGACGATGTTTTAGGCATGACCAAGGCCACGAATGCCGCAAATTATATTTTCTGGCTCCAGCAGCTGAATCCCACGATTACTGAGACCGAGGAAAACCGCGACAAAGGTCCAGATGGGCTCAAAAGTCTAGATTTGGACAAGGTGCGCTTCTCGTACCCGATGAGGCCTCATGCTCCCGTACTCCGAGGCATCGACCTGCAAGTAAGTCGTCTCTTTTCTCTTTCCATCTAGCCATTTGTTCATAATACTAAACAAAGCACCACAGATTAAGCAAGGACAATTTGTTGCTTTTGTTGGTGCATCCGGATGCGGCAAGAGCACCATGATCGGTTTGCTTGAACGATTCTATGACCCGGTGCAAGGCAGACTCATCGTGGACGACATAGACATGGACAAGATGAATCCCTGGGCGTTCCGGAAAGACGTGGCTCTTGTCCAGCAGGAGCCTAAGCTATACCCCGGTTCCATTCGAGAGAACATCTGTATGGGTGTTTCAACCGAGGATCCCTCATCTGTGTCCGAGGAGGACATTATCGAAGCGTGCCGCTCAGCTAACGCCTGGGACTTTGTCAGCTCGCTCCCCGAAGGACTAGCTACGCCCTGTGGAACCAACGGGTTGCAGCTCTCCGGTGGCCAACGCCAGCGCATTGCCATTGCCCGAGCGCTGATCCGGAACCCTCACCTACTTCTCCTGGACGAGGCAACAAGCGCACTGGATACACAGTCGGAGAGAATTGTCCAAGATGCACTAAACAAAGCTGCTGCGACTGGCAATAGGATCACCATAGCTGTTGCTCATCGTCTATCCACAGTCCGACATGCTGATATGATCTGTGTCTTCCACGGAGGAAAGATTATAGTTAGTGGAACGCACGAGGAACTATTAGAGAAAAGCGACATGTATAGAAAGATGTGTGCTGCGCAGGAACTAGATTCTTAGCATGTTAATTTTTGGTATTAGATTAATGAAAAAGAAACATCAACCACTAATAGCAGAGTTGTATTAAGAGCTCTCTGGATTTATCAGGACCAGACTCGCCTAAGGTAGTGTTACGGCCACGTCCGAGTCAGTATGCCACCCTAGTCACTCATGGGATGGTGATGTCGAGAGGCCGGTACTCAAGGCGCCGCCGACTGCCCGGTGGCTGGAAAGGCAAATCCATGACCGTGCGCGGGTCCGGCACTAACTGAATATTCATTGTGATTGATGATATATATGTACGTCTCCTTACTGGCCTAGGAGGTCTATCGGTGTGACTGGTTCGACGATCTTAACGTTCGCGTACGCGCAGATTGTGTTTTAGCACCTTCTAGTACTACTCGCCCAGCAAGCGAATACAGCACGTATTCCTGTATCGCGTCTGAACCGAAGACGGACTTTGGGACATGCAGCACAGGAAGAATCTATTAAGTAAACCAAGGATAATTGGAGACTCGCAACACGAGCTGGGTCCGAGTCCACAACCAAGCGTTGGTCACTCTCTCAACAGCGCGGCCATATCAAATATCGGCTGAATCGCTTGTGAATCTCCTTCCACGCTAATCCCTGCTGCTCCTTCAGCTCGATAAGAAGTGCATCTTCTTCTGGGATGTATCCCATTCTTGAGTCTCGCTTCGCTTTGCCTTTCGTCTTCCTTGCATAGTGTTGATGGACTCGGTCCTGAACGGCGCTGCCAGTCTGCCGATAATGCTGTGCACAAGTAGTCCCTTCAGAAGGCAGTCCAAACTGTAACTGAAAGGCTGTATAGCTATTCTCGGTAATAAGCTTAAGTGAAACATTCTCGAGGGGCCATTCCTTGAAGCTCGCAAGAAATGCCCTCGCGTCTGTCTCTCTGGCTGCTGCCTGGGATGACACTGGACCGAGGATACCGCTAGCCTGTCGATGCTGCCCCTCGTTGAGTAGCTGTGTAGGACTCGACAGTCGGGCTGTGCCACATCATGCGCATACGCAGCCTTCACAATTGTCAGTAACAGCACCCGCTGATATTGGGAGTTTCGATTTTTTACTATGAACAAAGCAGCCTGCACTGTCTCCATGCAGCCGGAACCAAACGAGAGTCCCAGAAGCCCTTGGGCCTCGGAAAAATAATAGGCAGCCCACTTCGTATTATTTGATGCTGTGGTAGAGCCGTGGGCACCCAGGGCACCCAGGGCCAAGATAGAATATATTAAACATTGCCAGCGATGAGATTTAAGGTTTGCTGACTCGGAAACAAAGCCTTGCCAAAAGTGAGAATATGTAGATCGAAACGTGGTTTCATCCAAGACGGGGATTGTGGGATGGATGGTAAGAAAAAATGATTCTAGATGAGCATCGGCGACATCCTGCTGTAGTCTGAGGCTTACCCTTCTTTGTGTACTGGCAGGTGAGTAAATATTGCTCTCCAACAAGCCAACATCTGAGTTTGAGTATAGGTCAGGGTCGTAAAGGCTAAGCCGTGGTCTCTTCCTGGGGTGCTCGGATGTGCCTTCAGTCACTCCATCTCGGGACAACATGGAGTCTACGGATTCTAGAATCATCACAGTAGATGTGGGACCAAAAAAACCCGACGACTGCCGCTCCTCGTCGAAGGAGAAAACTCCAGGCGAGCATGGATTCGATGATTGGCTGGTGTCTGCTACGGCGGTCAGTTTTGTGGTGTCAAAGAACGGTCTGCGGGAGACGCAAGCAACTGAGTACAGTACCCGGCATATCATCCCTCCCACGATGTCGTGACGTTTTTTCGCCAAACACTGCACGCTCCAATTCCAATACTCTTGCGTTGATGACATCAAGCTCTCTTAGGACAGAAGAATTAGCGAGATGAGCAACATGAGGCTTCTGTAGTCTACACTTGCCCAGTGATTTTGTTTGTGGATGCGGATGGGTCATAGGTACACTGAAGTTTGCTCTTCTCGCAGGTCTGACAAGGATGGAGGCCATTGCACTGTCAACATCAGCAAGAAGTTCGCCCGCGTCCGTAATTAGCTGGCATTTCTTTACCTTGAGCTTCCGTGAACGACAGGGATTGCATGCTTCCGTTGTCTTCTTCCGTAGTCCGGCTTGCGCGGGCAGCCTATGATGTTGCCCGGTCGACATCTTGGTCACCTAAACCTCGGAAGCCCCAAATCTGGCGGGTTCGGCTTCTGAATACGCACGCAAGTTGATTGCAACTGGGCCAGGTAGATTAATAGCAGATGCTCAGCCCAAGGTTTGGCGCCGCAAGACGGCATCGGGATCTCCCCGGTCCAATGAGCGCTATTTTAATGAGAGAAGATTTGGTTTACGTTATCCAGCTCAAAGCTTTGTCATCGCGGGATCTGCCCGGCCCGATCAGCATGATTTTTGCTTAGTATGTATGGGCCACCGTGTGTTGGTCCCGACCCACACGAACAGCTACAATTAGCTTCATCAGCTTGGAACGCAATGAAACAAGATTTTTTTTAGAAACGCTCCATTTATTTCCTATCACGCTTTTATACTTCGCATTCAATTATAAAATGAAGAGAGAAGGGATTGGTGTTGAAGGTACAAGGTGCTCGACAGATGATCAATCCATTATCGCCTACACATTGCCGAATAATGTCCGTTGGAATCAACAGCACATGGAGGCATTCAAATGCTTACTGAAATTGGCCATTCAATGCCAAACCAAATCGTCTTACGGCCTCTCTGAGATCTTCAAGGGGGGCCGAGGCATAAGTAGCACGGAAAAACATGCGGTCCTGGATCGCAGTTTCGTCAGACCAAAAACAAGTTCCTGGAGTCAAGAATACATTTTGCTCCATAGCAGAGGTGAGGATGGTTTGTTGAATTGTTTGGTGACCAGAGCCACTCTCATAAGCAGGATGGCGCTTCCAGTCAATCTCGATCCATTGCTAGTTCTTAAGAGTCAGCTAAATACCCGCATTGAGCTAGTTACACCACTAGATGGTTATACGTACAAACATTCCCGCTCGCGGAGGGCTCCAACTAGCAATGGCCTTGGGTAGAAACTCATCGCACGCTTGCACTAGTGTATTTCTCCTCCGTGTATATTCCGATTGGATATGTTCTAGCCATTTCAAAAATCCCGTGTGACTCCAGTGATGATTCAACAACTTGTAGACGATTACCTGCGAGAATCCGCTGGGATGTTGGGAAGAAGTCTCGTTTTGCCGAATAAACTTTTCAATGACCTGTTGCGATGCCGTGACCCAGCCCAAACGAGCTCCAGGGGAAAGGATTTTGGATACTGAATCTAAACGGAGAACGCGGCCATCAACATCGAGACTAAGATACGATGGGATCAGATGGTTGACTGGATATCCGTCACCAGATGGGTCCTCCGCATTAACAGGCTGCATCTGCAAATAGTAGTACGGTTCATCTTCAACAATGTATAAGTTGAACTTCTGAGCAAGTGCATAGATATCTTTTCGTCTTTGGGGAGATTGCGTGGCTCCGGTTGGGTTTTGACCTGTTGGAACCATGTAGAGAAGAAACGGTCGTCGCGCGCATTTCTTGGACTCATCCCATTTCAAAAGTGCATCATTTAGATTTTGTGGAAGAATGCCTTGGTTGTCCATGTCTATCGATAGACACTTTACCCCGAGAGTCCTTGCTGTTTCCAAGGCACTCGAGTAGGTGTATTTCTCCATGATTATGTAGTCACCTCTCTCACAAAACATCCGCAATGCAGAATCCCATGCGGAGGTGCTACCTACTGTCAAACAACATCCCCAATCTGCGTAAGGAGGATTATGTATGAGCTTCAGATACGATTAGAACTTTTGCCATTTATTATTTCCAACTTGGGCGAATCTGAACCTACCTCCGTATGCTCTGTAAAGAATCGTAGCATCTGTGCGGACCCAGTCCCCCGTCCATAATTCAAGGCAACGTCAAGACCTAATGAAATTGTTAAAACACCTTCCAGGAGTTGTTGAGTAAAGTGTGATGTGCAAGGCTTCTGTGACAAGGTGATGTGAAATTGTTACTTACTGTAGTCACTGATGTCTGGCTGAAAATCATACTTCGCCATATGAATCGTCGACTCGGATACTTCAGTGCCATTTGTAAATCCGGAGGGATTCGATACGCGAACGCTAATCTTTTCAAAAGGAAAGTTTTCGCTAGAAGGAGCACCAGCACCAAGAGAAATAATTCCTAATGGGGAGGCATTAGAGGCCACTCAAATATACAAGAACTGAAGGTCGGAATTACCTGATTGCCCAATAGCCCTAGCCGCAGCCTTAATACTGGAAGGCTACCAATTTGAGACTTATGTTAACAGAAATTAGCCAGGCTTCGAGAATGATAACATACCTTTCTCCCGAGTGCCTCTTCGGAAAACAAGCCTGTATGGTCCAGTTTGTCAATGGCAACTCGCAGACGCCTCCGCCATTAGAGCTTGGATTTCTTACTATCCCATCGTTTTGCTTTTGTTTTTGACGTGTCCTAGACGAGGAAAAAATGAGCTTAAAATTCATCAATGAAGGAGTGCGCTTTTCCGACCTCACTCCTAAATAAGTCGCTGTCTCCTGGAGCCTCTATGCGACCAAACAGGACAGCGCTGTCCTTTCGCCACAAGGGAGCACCAGAGTGGTCAAGCTGTTTAGTTATATCACGAGGCAGCATGTTCATTTTGTAATGAACAGCTGTTTTGTTATGGGCCAATTGGGATTTTAATACTTGATAGAAAAAGAAATGCAGAATTGTGTCGGAAGGAAATCCATGCCAACATCAAAACACAAATCGGCATTACTCCATACATTATAAACTTTTCGCCTCTACCCGAACAGACTCTTCACGTAAATCACCACGTGATATTAAGCACCTCAAGATTGAGTCAATAAAGTCTTAGTTCGTGCCTATTCTTTGCGCCCGGAGATCCCGAAGCTGTGTTCAAACTCCACCATTAGATGCAATGGATGGGACGGCTGGACACGTAGTCGTCCCGAAGCACAAAACTTGCCAATTTCGGAAAGCCTCTCCGTGAGCAAGGCGAAATGTACACAGAATAATCTCCAATTCATTGCAATCAGCATGATAACAATCATGTTGCAATTCTCCGCACAAGAACAGTCCAGTCGGGGAGATGCCGAGAAGTTGAACTCCACTGCGTCATATGCGAGTGTTTTGGTTGCTCTTGTGCGCTAATGTGGTGGGTCTGCTTCCCTGGCACCGACGCGTGGAGACTGATTTGGATGCCCGATTGGATTAAAGCGGCTGTTATGGACGACATACGCGTTTCGACTGGAGCTGCCATGTCAAAATCCCGCTCCTTCTCGGCTTCTCCGAGCATACACACCACATTGATAGGTGACGTTATAGGCGCTCTAAACACATTATGGTATGGTATATAATCGACTCGGTAAGGATCTTGAGATTACACATCTCCTCATTTTATACGCTGTTTACCCTGGCAGTGTAAAACTCGCTTACCAAAGAGCCGAGGTTAACCCTCTGATATCCATGTCTAGGAATATAAGAGAAATAGCACCCCGCATCGAGTTTTGAGCGCAAGTAACTGAATCTTCTTTTTCCATCTCCATATTGAGTTTAGTACGATGGCATCTTCAAAGAGCGACCAGCCCCCTGGCGGAGATGATGGGTTTGCCAACGATGAGGGGTGGGTATCCGCTGCCGAAGGGTTCTTTGAAGCGCTTGGTATGTCTTGATTGCATCCCTTTGTTCCCTTGGCAGAGATTACTTACTCATTCTTCTGCTTGAAGTGGAGGCCGGTGTAACACACTGTTTTGTAAACTTGTGGGTGCTCTGGCTGTGCGACACTCGACTCATCTAACTGGAAGTTTAGAGGCAGCGATCATCCCGCCATGGTGGAGGCCATGATCAAGGCAAAGAAAGGTATAACTTGGAGCCTGCTCTGTATGCATTGAGACTCACCATTCTGTAGAAAACTCCAAATATTTCCCAAACATTATTACCTGCCCGTCGGAGCTGGTTGCCTTGTCAGCCGCGCTGGGCTATGCTCAGGTCACTGGCATTCCGGTATGACTTATGTCAGCTTAATCACCTGTCATCCTACTAAAAGGTAGATAGCAATGCGTTATTGTGCACGTGGACTGCGGGACCTTGGCTCTGGGTCAATCAATTCACAACGCTTCAGTTAGCAGAGTCCCCGTCTTGTGCTTCGCCGGCCTGAGCCCCTTCACCCAAAGGGGAGAGCTTTTGGGATCAAGAACAGAGTATGAGGCTCACCCTCTTTACTCGAGATCATGTTGACCTTGGTGTAGATTCATTCATTGGCTGCAAGATGTTCCCGATCAAGCAGCCATTGTCCGACAGTATTGTAGATATACTGGAGAAATCAAGTCTGGGAGAAATATCAAGCAGATGGTCAATCGAGCTCTGGAATTTTCACTCTCAGATCCTAAGGGTCCGGCATATCTCATGGCAGCCAGAGAGGTTCTGGAAGAGGTAAGACATTACAACCCCTGGGAAACCCAGGATGTTGACTAGATTGTGTTTCAGCATGTCGAGAAAAAATATCTAGAGGAGGAAACTCTAAGTCCCATTACTGCCAGTGCATTGCAAACCGCAGGTAAGACTGAACTATTTTCCTATTCACAGAGATCATTCTGACTTTTCAAGATGTGGAATTCATTGCATCAGCCTTGCTGAGCGCGAGACGACCGCTGGTGATCACAGGATACCTTGGCCGCAATCTCCGAGCCCCATCACTACTGGCAGAGCTGTGTGACAAACTTCCGATCGGCGTTGTTGAAATGGTTGGGTCAGACGTTTGTATACGGAGCGACCATGAGGCGTACCTCGGCGTGACTGTCACCACTCACCCAGCAGTCCGCGAAGCTGATGTCATTTTGATCATGGACTGTGATGTGCCTTGGATACCTACGGCTGGAAGCCCTCAGAAAGGTAAACAACGCAAATCACTCGTAGCCGGTTTAATGTTAACTCTGCAGGAACGAAAATTTTCCATCTCGACGTTGACCCTCTCAAGCAACAAATGCCACGTACGTATCAAACCTCCTCTCCATATAGATCATAGACCTAACACGCAGGGCTAGTTTTTTCAATCCCTGCAACTCGCAGATTCAAGGTTAGCTGTGAGGTTGCTCTTCGGCAGTTAAATGCATGTTTAGACAAGAAAATGACCGACAGATCTTGCTACGCTGCCGGGTTTGAGGCACGCGCCGTGCAATACGCGGCTTGGCAGAAATCCTTGAAGGATCATGAATCCCCTTGGGATGATGGTGTAATCAGTACCCCGCTGTTGGCCTCTCGGCTCAGACAACACCTTCCCCAAGACACCGTTTTTGTTCTGGAGGCTGTTACTAATGCAGGATTTCTTATCCATCATCTTCACTTGGTTCAGGTATTTCATTTCCCCATGATTCTTTCCTGTTCGTGGCTAAATATCTTAGCCGGGAACCCTCGTCGGCAGTGGCGCCGGTGGGCTTGGTTGGGGAGGCGGAGCGGCACTTGGTGTCAAGTTGGCCAAGCCTGAGTCATTCATCTGCGGCATGTAAGTTGATGTCGTGCAGGCCCAGCCCAATTTGAAATTAATCATCTTTTTAGCGTTGGTGACGGCACTTACCTCTTCTCTCAAATGGAAAGTGTTTTCTGGATAGCCAGACGCTACAACATTCCTTTCTTACTTATTGTATTAAACAACGGGGGGTGGAATGCTCCCAAAGTGTCCACAGTTCTTGTACACCGGAATGGGCTGGCTTCGAATTCTGACAGACGAGGTAAGATAGGATTTAAGAGCCCTCATCGGTTTCTGTTTAAATTCAGGGCTTGAAGCAGCCACCAAGACAGGGTTAACGAGTGCTTGCGGCTAGATCTTAACATGTCATTTGAGCCTTCTCCCGATTACCCTGGCATCGCTAAAGCAGCCGGTGGTGCTTGGGGTGCCACAGTGACAACACTGAATGAGCTAGACCCAGCGATACAGGAGGCAACAGAGGTTGTAAAAAGCGGGAAATGCGCAGTGGTTGAAGTAGCGTAAGTGTTCCTAAATGCTAAATGCTAAATGCTAAATTCACCTCTAACTGATTATTAGTGTCGCTCCAATGGAAAGAGCGTTGAAGATGTAGAAGTTAACCCAAGTATTATATTATATTGTCTCAACTCCGGACTCGATTCCTCAATTCTAGCCTGACTGGTTTGGTGACAATCTAAGTAGATGTCAGAGCAGTATTATACCAAGCCGCTGGCGAATTTCTTATTTGCGGCCATTGACGTATACGTTTCTAGATTTATCATCAATAGTCTGGCGCGATACTGATCAAAATTACAATGTAAACTTGGTTAGCCAAAATATCCATGATGCCAGTCGGTATACTTCACTTTCGATTTTCGAGATGACATATTCAAAGAATAGAAACATCATTAAGAGAGATGAGTGTTTAAATTGATGCACGATCATGCCAAGATATGTTCCCGAATATAACCATTTGGAAAAATATTTCCGGACTAATCGCCCAAGCCGCACCATGATGACTGCCTGGAACGTGGCAGATGCCTGCTCAACGCTTCACACCAAGGGACGGAAGATTGGTTAATGAACACCTTGGCTGCATTCATTAAAGTGTAAAATAGCCATCCTAGCATATAAGAACCTAGTTTTCCATGGCTTTTGTGGGTTTCTGCTATCTTCAGCATTCCAGTCTTACCTGTTCATTATTATTCTGTTTGGCTTGATATTTATTAGAAGCCAGAAGAAGACTCTGGTCCGTGGCTTTCTCAAGGTGTCCCTTGTCAATTCTACTCTGGCCCACCGGAAATGCCCCCTATTGGGCAGTCGTTGTGATTTGTGTGTGTGTGTGCGCGGGGCATTTCGACTAATTGGTTCTTGCATGATTATCTTACATCACGTCAGATTTGCGTGTCAAAGGCTACATGAATGGCTATGTGACATGTCGCCCTAGAGTGTGGTTGATGCGGGGCTTAATAAGATCTTCCAGACTGTGTGATTGGCTGGTTTACAGAAACAGGTGCTGGACTTCTATCCCAATCTCAACAAGGTCCCTGGTGATAGGAAAACGTTTCTTATGGTGGCCTTGGCTGGTCCTGCCTGGAACATCGCCGCCCAGAATCATGTATTGATCCGCATTTCAATAATCATGCTTAACTAGTAGAACATTACACTCTGTGAAATGAGGTCAGGAATGTTTATATAGACGAATCCACCTTGTTTGCAGCAAAGTGGCAGCACCATCTGACAGCTTTGGCCTGTCAAGCTGATCTGCACATAATCGGCAGCAACCCACTTACAACACAGCCATGAAGAGGCTCAACCCAATGGCTGGAGACAAGGATTTTGATCCTGCGCAATAAACCATAGCAAATAAACCGGGATGTATTGCCCATGTGGGTACATGTAGGTGCTAAGGACGAAATGTGGGTGACGAGATAAATTGCGTAGTGCCTCCTGCTGCAGGAGTCCTGCATGCAGACTTTGGCGAATTTACCCAATAAACAGCCTTGTTATGAACCTCAAATTGGAAATTTTGCCTGCAAATCGGTAATGATATTCCTAGGATGAGAAATTACTCGACCAACGACATGACCTGTTTTTAAGCATGAGTACTGTGCCACATTTAAATCAGACCTAGCCACTTACATGAGTTGAAAAAGTTACAAGCATATCTTGGCAGCTGAATCTACAAAAATACGTTTAATGTTTCCAAATAAGCCACGATTCGTGGTTGGAAGAATCTTTTTCAGCTACAACAATCCCCTCGGCTTGCTCGGAGTACGTGTTCTGCTTCTTCCTCCCCAACTAAGCCTACAGTAATCGGTCCTATTTCACATGCTATAAATGGAAATAATACCCGTTATGTACATGACGTCATTAATTCTTCTCTCTTTCCTTGGTTTTCGCTTTTGTTGATCCAGTAGTTTGTTTCTCGCGATTCACCAATTTGCATTGCAAACTTGTTCACCAAACCATGGCAGATTACACCAGTGCCAGTAACAATAATCTGAGATATTCAGATGCACCAGAAGTTGTTCCAGGAGAGTTCCAAGTCGCCCAGAAAATCCCCGCGCCGGACTATACGCCGCCTGAAGTCAACCTCGGCGCTCCAGGCTATCACGACGGCGGAATCTATGACGGCAGTGCCCACATTCAACCTGGACCTCTTCAGACCCGAAGATTATGGCATCGCAAGAGAGTGTGGTTAATAGCTTTCGCTGTGTTACTCGCTTTAGTTGGATTGATTGTTGGCTTGGTTGTTGGACTTCGCCGTGACAGCGACAGCGACAGCGACAGCTACAGCGACTACGACAACGATGAACAGATTGACGAAGCTAGCGCAAGAGATGAGATCACGTTTTGTGATGACGATAAATTTTGTCGCCAGACTCTGCATACCGCGCAATTCGATGGCACGCTCTACCTCTTTGCCCGATCGGATACCGATCGTATAATGGTTAAATCATATGATGGAAATGGGTGGGACGAAGACTGGAAGCCATTGAGCCCGGAAGGAGAGACTATTGTTAGCCCACCTGCGGCAATGGGCTGGAGGAAAGATGTTACCATCGCTCCCGAGTTGGGGCTTTTTGCAGTCAAAGAAGACGACACACTCTACCGCACTGGTCTAATAAATGGAACCTGGGTAGATTGGGTGCCTCTGAGCTCCAATGTGGGTAGCCAGTTGGTGCTGTGTACAATCGAAACCCGAATGCACATTTGGGGTGTAGATACGACAGCTCGCAGAGTCGCGCACAACTACTGGGCGCGCGAAATGAATCTCAACAATGCAGATTGGAGTAAATGGAGAGAGGACAGCTTTCAAGCCAAGGCAGAGACTGGAATCGGGGTTGTATGTCGCGAGAATGCCAGTCTCCAACACGACGTGGCGTGGTATGAAGAGGAAAATGGGCAAATTGTTGCAAAACACCAGCAATGGGGTGCCGGGGGCGGGTGGCAGGGCGAGGCTCAGACTTACCGAGGCCACTTTGTTGGTGATCCTTTTCTCTTCTATCACACTGATAACAAGAACAAGGTCTACTTTCTAGGTAGCCAGCGAGATAGTCAGATGTACTACTATTCTTGGGAAGACAGCGACTACTCGGATCTTCAGTCCTTGGGGGGCAGTATTGCAAGCACCCCGACTGTTGTCACGGTCGATGATGGCTCCACGACGGACATGTTTGCGCTAAGCACCAACAAGACCCTGCAGCATCTATCATATAATGGCACTGGTTGGACAGACGAGTGGCGCGATTTGGGAATTGAAGGACGGAGCGCACCCACAGCGGAATTCTTCAACGATCAGGTTTTGGTCTTTATGGTTCATAGCAATGGTTCAGCTATTCTGCTAACTTTCAGTCTAAGGGGAGATGAGATAGATTTTGAGAAAAAGCCTGTTGAAACAAACTTGGGCGGTAAATTGTCAAGCAAGGGTTATTATCAACAATAGATTTGTATTTCGTTTATCAAGGGCATTTTGACTTGGTTCACCTGGTGCAATGGTAGCCTTACTAGAGGCCCCTTGAGCCCCAAGCCGTCCATAAATGGTCAAAAGGTGACACACCTTTGCAGATTGCCTGTAAACATGATCCGCCATCCCAGAGCCGACTCAACCTTGTAGAGCTTTGAGGAGGGGTGTTCCTCTGTCTTCAGCCTGCCAAATATCGCATTTCTCATCGTGCGCATTAATCAACGAGAAGAGAAAAAGCATCACCGTAGACACGTTGTGGAGTTGGGAAGGCGTCCAAATTAAAAGAAGCAAATAGCTTCATGCATCGACACAATTCCTTGCTTTGTTTTTACACTTCAAACACCTTTTACGCCTTGCCTTAGCCTAGCCTCCGATTTAAAATCCCGCTTTAAAATTAAACCAGGTCACCCAATCCCAACCATGTGTTGATCCGCACTCCCAAATTCATAATGCATGCATGCCCTGCGCCACGCTCCGCGCGAATTTTTTCGCCTTCTGTTCCAACCATTCGACCACATGAGAAATAGCTTTTCGGTGCATTGGGTCTGCTTGCTGACTCTCGTGGGCACCCGTGGGCACCCTGTCCTTCTCGTCATGACGCGCGCCTCGGTCATGCCCGGACTCCCTTTCGGCTTTTCCGCCACAGTAAAAAGTAGCGTATTTGGGAACCCACGCATACTGTTATGATCAGTGGTCCGCAGATGATGTAGATTTTGTCGCTCGTCGATGCCTTGTCCCACCCGTGCCATCTAAGCAGGACCATGACGAGGATGGCGATCCATGCCGCCTCGATGATGAAAGTTGCAACGAGAGAGATGATAGACGCTGTTGTGAAGACTGCGCGTTGCTTTCTCTTCAGATTTCCTTCGCTTTCCACATAGCTGTAGTTGTGCCCGTCTGCATCGGCCAGGTCAGTATGGGCAGGCCGCGGGAAAAGAATGGCAGGGGTGTGTCTTACAGGTGCCGCCCATGCGCTCTGATTGATCAATGAGCTGTTGGTAGCTGTCGTCTTGCCTGCCAATAGGGCTGATATGGGACATGGTGCAATATGGGGTTCGGGAACCTGGTGTTTGTCTGTGTCGTGGAATAATAGAGAGAGAGGATGGGCGAGAAGCATCCGGCAGCTTTCCGCAGAGGAATGGAAAGAAAGAAATCCTTCGCAAATGACTTAAATGCGAAAATGGGCCAGTACCTGTCAGCCTATTTTCTAGGCTGATGGTTTGTGCTTATTCTGTGGCTATGCGAGCGACCGCCTTGAGGTCCCCGGGTCCACATTCGGATGCGCCGTCCATCAATAGTTGGCCAAGACAAGATTGGCACGGGTTTTGACAGGCCCGGCTGAAAATCAGCTGTCCTATTTTTAATGACCCCTGCGCGTTAGTCTCCCAAGCGAACGGAAAAAATGCAGAACCCAGTTGGGAAGCGACTGCCCTGTCCTTGTCATTTAGCCCTGGCTGAAACAGGGGCTGATGGAGCCGAGGGATGAAATATCGATTGAGAGGTTGATACTTAGATCACGCACTGCCATCAGATCCCCCGGTGAATGTGCTGCTGCCAAGGTGGCTGCCTGCAGGTTACAAGGCTGACCCGAAACACTCAGATGTCTTCTGCGCGGCTATAGCCTATAGATAGACAAAACGATGCAGCCATTATTCAATCATGTCCTCGTCATCGTAATCATCGTCATCATCGTAGTCATCTTCATCTAAAATAACGTCCGCGTAACAGCTATTGGGGTAGTTCTCTTCCCCGCCCGCCTTGTCAACCAGGCGCTTTGTCAGTACACGTAACATTTGCCAGTCGAGGTCCGATTGAGTCCAAATAATATTGAAAGAGTCCCATGGCTTGCTCTCAAACAAGAAATTCTCGTGTGTAGAAAAATAAGTGAGCTGCTGCACTCTGCAAGCGGCGAGATTTGGGCAGTGGTCATATAAATACAAGAAAAGCTGAGCCCAATCCCCGCCGTCGGCGCAGATCTTGACATGGTGAAGGTTGATGCATTCCACTTGAGGCAAGTCTTCATTCGAGGGCGGGTTTAGAAGGCCAATAATGGACGGGATGCTTGTCACGACTCTCGAGAGCGACAAGAATCGAAGCCCTCGAGACCAGGGTTGTTGGGGCCATTTAAGGTAATCAAGGTCGAGAAGGTGGGTTCCTTTGATACCCAGAGACTCGAGATTCGGACAACTTGCCACAAAATTCCACACAAGGTATTGGTACTCTCTGTTGGGATATTGTACTTGCACGTTGCTGGGTGGTACGGAGTCATAGGTTGAATCACCATCCAACACCCCCTCTTCATCAGAATCCAACGTATTAAATATGTCACATGCACCATCTGTACCCGTCTGGTCCATGATATATATTCGTAAATGCATCAGCCGGTGATATCTATCCGTGTTCATGACATCTGACAGACGAAGAATGTCTCGCGTGCATGGGAGATTGACGCGGAGGTCAGTTAGGTGTTGGAAGGCATCGGTCTTGAAGGCAAGCTGTACAGTGGAGAGGACTTCCTCGACTGCCAAAACATCATAGCAAGTTGCCAAACTATTACGACGTTCGTACGTATTGACAGTTGCAGCAGGAAATGAGAGTTGAAAGGCTTGGACCATTTGCAGAGAACCAAAAATGCCGCACAACAAGGCATGCTCATTCGACTTGTCCATGTGAAATTGGGGCTCGGCGTTATCTGTCCGCGGTAATAGTTGGTCTTGACAATTGCTGGCCTCGACAAACGACAAATCATGATTTCTGCGTCGAGCGCGTTCAGAATCATACTTGTACACCCTCCTAAACGTCATCGTATCGTCCAAGCCAGTCAAGCTCAGATTCTTAAGCGGGGGGCCTGTTGGGTAGGTACAGCACTCCAAGGCCTGCATAAGTTGCTCCTTGGAGCTGAATCTGAGAGGCCACCAGAAATGGTTGTACAGAAGATTTGATACCGTCGCGTTCCAGTCGCGTGATACAAGTCTCAGTTGCAGCAACACCGATAAATCGAGTTTCTCACTGTGCAGAGGACTCTGCACATTGTAGTCGGATTCGTCATGGTAATCCAACGGTGAATCGTCCCAAAAGGTCGTGGGCAATTCCCAGTCATACCAGGCATTGGCAGTCTGGTGGAGGAAGCACGAGGCAACCTGATGCCTAATCTCAAGTGGGAACTTCATTTCAATCCGCGGTACGATGGATCCAGGCGTGTCTTTATTCTCGTGATTATAGCCCGAGCTTCAAACCGCACACGGTGAGGAGAATGACGTCGGCATGATGCGAGTCATTCGTTCAGAATTTGGGTCGTGAACCATTGGTCTCGGCTTGAATGGGATTGGCCCCTCACGAATTCACGTGACCGGGGGCGTGACAGGACAAGGGTTTTGCAGAAACATGGTTCAGGTCCGTCGACGCCAAGGAGTAGCGCTTTCATAAATTATAAAGAAATTTCCACACGCAATTCTTCCACAGGCAAATGACTTTTCGGTTAACTCTACTGGACCACATTCATACAATGGCGGCGGCATTACCTATGATTTACGTGTGAAGAATTATCGGCTCACCTCACCGAGATAGGGGTGACAGTGTTGTCACGTGCTCTCGTATCACAGCTGTTACTTACCCTGTATAACTTTAGTGGAAAGAAACTGCCCTATTGGGCAAAAGAGGCATTTTATATATAATGTTATATTAATTATTATTATTATTATGATTACTATTGGAACACAAGGAAGCCCTAATGGCTTTCTTTGCATGTGACATATGGGGTCATATAACCTTACTATCCCTTATACTCCCCCTTATATAATAATCCCTATTAAATATTATAGTTGGTAGATGCCTTAAAGGGCGGAAAGAGCTATTCTAAGCATTTAAAAGGGACTAGGGGGGCCTAGGGGTTAAGGGTAGAAATAGAAGAAAGAAAGATAGAGAAAGGGAAATATAACTCTAGAAGAGTTTAATCTTAATATTAAATATAGGCTCTTTTAATTAAGTAGGGCTATAGGAGCTTATTTATAGAAATAAAGAAGTAGAATATACTTTATTTTAAGAAGCTTAAGGAAGTATATATAGCCTTTTTTAGTAAGAGATTTAGTAAGGCTATTAATAGCTATATCCTTAGTATTAATATAATAAATTTTAATAGTATTAGCTTTAATTTTATTATAAAAGTAATAATAATTAATAGTAATATATTTAGTCTAAAGGTAATAAATTTTATTTTAAGTAAGCTTAATAATAAATTTATTATTACTATAGATTATAATTAGAATATTTATAGTATATTTAAGTTCTCTAAGGAAATTATAAATCTAAAGGACTTTCTTTGTATATTTAAAGATATTATAATATTTAGCTTTTTAGGTAGATTTATATATATATTTATATAAATTATTATACTAGGAAACTAGGTTTTTATATATAAAGATAATCTAATCTTTAGTTAATTTAGTATTAATTAAGTTACTAGTAAAGTTAGTATTATAGTAAGTAAAGAGATTAAAGGGATTTTAATATATAATCTTAGTTTAATATTAGTATATAAGGCCTAGGTTAAAGTAATTCTTAAGATAATATAGTATTTAGATTATAATTTTAAGCTATTTATTAATTAATTAGAAAAGGGATTATACTTAAAAGCCTATTATAAAGGTAATATTAGATTAGATCTATATAATAAGGTAATTTAGCTTTCTAATTAGTATATAATAGGGGATCTAAATAAAAGAATTAGGAGGAATTAGAAAAGAAAGTATAATAAGTTCCTTGTGGCTAGGGATTATAGGTATAGCTATACTAAAAGTACTACTAAGATTAAGATTATAAATAATATTTTTAATAAAGCTTTATTAAAAGAGGCTAATATTATTTTTAAACTTTATAATAATAATATTTAGAAAGTAAGTAGGAAAACTATAGTTAGAGACTAGGAACTTTTTATTTAGATTAGTAATAATCTTATTAATATTTATCTTAGGTAATAAAAAGAGGAGTAAATTATTAATATAGGTAGTAATAAAAACTTTATTAGAAGGATTATAGTAGATAGATTAATTACTAATAAGCTTCTTAAAGCTAAGGGAAGTAAGCTTATTAGAAAGGTAGTTCTCCTAAATATTAGTAAATTACTTAAGGCTATAGAGGGATTAATTAAGCTAGATAATCTTATTAGGGGTCTAGCCTAACTTAGTAATTAGGTACTTAAAGTGGGGATTATTTATAAAGTTAGAAAATATAAGGAATTGCTTTATATAAAGGGTTTTCTTAAGTAAACTATAAAAAAAGGTAATAATAATATTAATTTAATAGGATTTATAGCTAAGTTATATAGTAAGGGTAATAAGAATATACTAAGTGGTTAAGATTATAGTAATAATATTAGTTTTAAAGTAGTTAATATTTTTTAATTTACTAAAAGCCTTAAGTATAAATATAAGCTTTGTAATACTTTATATTACTATGCTTATTATACTTATATTTAAAGGCTTAAATAGCTATAAGTAGTATAATACCTAGGATTATATTATAGGGATTAATAAAAGTAAAAGTACCTAATTTAATAAATTAGCTAATCTCCTGGTAAATTGCCTTATACTATTATTTAGTATTACTAAAAATTATAGCTTTATAGGTAAAGTAAGAAGGTATAAAGAAAAGCTAGAAGGATATAATTATAATTTTATTAATAAATTTATTAATAATCTTAATCTATTAATTATACTAAAAAGCTTCTTAGGATTAAATATAAATTATTTTATTATAAAGTAAGTATTCTTTATAGATAATAAGATAAAAGGTAATAATAATATACTTTTTAACTAGATCCTAAACCTTATAAAGGTAATTTCCTTAGAAGCTAATTAGTATATCTTTCTAACCATAGGCTTAAAGCTTAAGTTCCTTCTTATTAGTCTTATTAGTAGATTTAAATTTAATAGTAATAGTAGTATATAAGCTAAGTATATAAAGGTAGGAAATATTAGGCTTATTATTATTATTAGGTTTAAAGTAATCCTAGAAGATTTTATAGGGTAACTTCTAAGATAGCTTATTATTATTATAAAACTTAATAGTAATATAATTAATAATTATTATAATAGCTATAGCTATATAATCTTAGTACTTAAATAGGAGCTAAATAGAGTTAGTAAAGGTAGTTCTTATATAGTTAAGAATTATATAATTAGAGTACTTATAAAAGCCTATTTATTTATAGTAAAAATTAGGGATTTAAGATATATAAATATAATACTTATTAATTAGGGCAAGGAACTAAGTTCCCTTAAATTCCTAATTATTATTAAAATAAATTTTAATTAGATAGATACTTATTATTTAGTATAAATATTTAAAGAGATAGTAGAGAGTAATATTAATATTAGCTTTGCTATTAAGAATTTTAATCTAATAATAGTAAGATTTATTATTAATTATAAGGGTAAATATAATAGCCCTAGATTTAGTAATATATAAAATAAAATAGAGATTAATATAAACTTTATAAAAGGAAAGTAATATATACTTATAATAGATCTTTAGAGTTTAATATATTATATTAGTATAATTATAGTAATAGTATACTTTTTCCTTTAATAAGTATAGATTTTTAGGGCTACTAATACTTACTTTAATAGTTTTAATAATATTATTATAATTTATATAAGCTAGCTAGTAATACTAGAGTTTACTATTAGAGATTTATGCTTTAGTAGCTATAATAGTAGTAGTAAGAAGTAGAGTAGGTAATTCTTTAATTAGAAGGTAAAAACTAATATTATATAGGGAAATAATTACTATAAGGTAGTCTTATAAGTTAAAGATATAGTTCTTAAAAAGAAAACTACTCTTAAGGTAAGTTCTAAGGTTTAAAAAGATATTTAAGGGAAAGGTTATTATAAATAGTACTTCTTAGAAAATAATTAAAGTTATATATTTAGGTAGCTTAAAAGTAAGCTTAATAGTACTAATATATATAGGCTTAATAGGATTACTATTAGTAGTAATAGTGCCTTATTAAATAAGAGGGAATATTTTATTTTCCTTAAATTATTTAAGGTTATTAGTAATATATATATTAAAGTTAGAATCCTAGAGCTAGTGGTCTTTATTATAGTTATTATTAGTATAATAGGAATTTTAGATTACTAGAGACTAGGTAATATTAGATTTAATAATAGAATATTTATTTATAATTATATCCTTAGATATAGAGATTATTACTAAGGGCTTATTTATAGAAATAATTGCTAAAGTAGAGGATAATTTTTCTTATTTATTGTACTTTTAAAGGTTAGCTATACTAAGGGTATACTTAATAGCCTAAGTAATAGTAAGGATAATATTATTAGAAGTTATTATTAAGAATTAATTTAGTAGAAAGGAATTAAAGTAAAGAATAATACTTTATTTCTTAGTTAATATTTTGGGAATTAGATTAAAAGTATTATAATTAATATTATTATAAGGGTTATTATTATCTTAGGGGCAAGATAGGCACTTTTTAGGATATATAATATAGTAGTCTAGGCAAATATGCCCTTATTAGCTATAGTTATAATACTTTTTATTAAAGTTAGGATTTTTCTTTAACTTTTTAGTAAGCTTTTTAGGTAAAAGGTTAATACCTTAGGGGTTGATTAAGTCTTAAGGGGTAGATTTATTAGTATTAGTCTTAGTATTATTATTATCTTAAGGCTTAGATAGTTAATAATTAGAGGAATAGTTACTCTTATTATTATTAGAGCTAGAGTGGGGATTAAGTTATTCTTTATTAAAATATTAGTCTATAGAGATAATATTATTATAATAGCTTTAGAAAGCTTTTTTAATATTATAAAAATTAAAGATCTTATTAGAAAAATATTAGAATTTATAATATTTATTAACCTAAATAGTAAAAGTAAAGTAAAAAGAATTATAAAAAAGGTAATAAATTTAATTATTATTTATATTACTACTTATAGTCCTTAGTTATATAAGTAGCTAAGTAAACTTAATAATATAATAAAAGCTATTATAAATACTTTTATACTTTAGGAACTAAAGTTAAGTATAGATATAATCTTTTTAAAGAGAGTTATAATTATAATATTATTTCTAGAGAATAAGAAAGGCTTATAATCTAGAAATAATACCTTTAATAATTATCTTAGCTTCTCCTTTAATAGAGCTTTAAATATAGCTAAAAAGCTTATCTTTACTAAGAGTTAAAAGTAAAATAGTTATATTATAATCTATAGTAATAAGGGCAATTATAAAAAATAAACTCTAGGAAAATTAATCTTCTAAGTTCTTAAGAAAGTTAAAATTAAAAAGGATAGGAAAGAAATAGGTAAAATAAATAGCTTTATAATATTACTTTTTATTAATATCTATCTTTAAATAATAGAATACTATAATAATATAGGTTTCTAGTATATATATATACCTATATTTAGCTAGAATAATATTTAAGGTATTATTTATATTATTATTACTAAAAAAAGGTAATAGTAAAAAGAGAGCTATAATTAGTAAGAATTTAATTATAAAATTATAATCCTAAGGATTCTATATTAAGGGCAAAAGCCACTATAGAAAAAGACTACCTTACTATAGTATCTAGAGATAATCAAAAGATTAGGAATAAGAATAATAATTACACTAAAAATTACTTATAAGATAAGGGGTATAAGGGCTTTTAAGCTAATTTATAGGATAATAAAAGTTAGTATTATAAAGGTAATAAAACTAAGGGGATTATGCTTTAAAGAGCCATAAGAAATAGGGCACTAATTAGGGCAAAGAAAAGGAAAGGTATATTAGGGTAAGGCCTAGGCTTATAATCAGTGGAAAGGAATTACCTTATTAGGCAAAAAAGGCATTTTATATATAATATTGTATTGATTATTATTATTATTATAATTACTATTAGAACACAAGGAAGCCCTAATAGCTTCCTTTGCACGTGACACGTGGGGTCACGTGACCCCGCCATCCCTCACAACTTTGATCAATTGGAAAAGTGTTGGCTGTAACTTTTTGACCTTTTCAGGAGCCTTTTATACATTGTTTGGCTTATAAGACTACATTATTATTAATGCATGAAATTGGTACTTTATCAGTTCTGACGTTTATAATGTGTTGTAACAATATGGTTGACATCCGAGGCAGGCGTTTTCGTAACTACCAAACATTCATTCGATGCAAGCTCTTGAAACAAGAGGTAGAAATATCACCTATTCCATTGTATAAATCAACCACACATTTTATTAAAAAAAAATCAAAAAGATAGAACCGAGCCATCACTAGCCACACTCATGCGCCATAACCACTAGAGCCGAATTGTGGATGATGCGAACAGTCTTTAACTAGTGGCTTGCATCTAAGCCTCCATATTTGAGACAATCCAACGCGTAGACGTAAGAATAGAAAGACAGCGCTTAGTTGCTTCTGTAACCCCCTGGCGCGCCGCGATGATTGCCTAACGAGCTTTTGAGGAAAAAAAAACTATCTATGCAGCATCGCCGAATCCCCTCTCAATGCGTGAACTTGCTAGCATGGCATCTGGGCGGGATTCCATTCTGGAGACGCTTCCAGTCGAGATTCTCCAGTCCATCTTCTCTCAACTTTGCCACCCCTGCCAAGGGGTCTTGACTGCGACTCCGAAATATCTTCAAACAGAAGGTGTCAAGGCTCCCAGAGCCTTGTCCTTCTGCAATAAGTTGTTTCGGTCCATTTCATTGCCAATCATGTTCCACAATCCTACTGTTCTCATTCCATACAGTCCTCTTGTCCGAATACTGAGCCAAAAACCTGATCTTGCGCATTTTGTGGGGGTCCTGCATCTGCCTAATGCTGGAACTCGCCAAGCGGCAAGGGTACCTTTTCTTAGAGATGTGGCCGAACAACCATCACTGAGTATCAACAATGTTTCAGACTCTTTGCACAAGGTTGTGAAGGAGCTGATAATGGCTCTCTGTCCTAGAGTGGAGCATATGAAGATAAGCATGGAAATTATAGCCCCTATAACTCCGAACTCGACCTTGAGCATGTTGCAGAACGGCTCCAACCAACTAACGCACGTAACGGCCTTTCAGGATCTTTGTTATCATGAGATTGATACAGATTATTGTGAGCAATTCAACCTTGCTGGTAGTGAGCTATGTTCCATTCTCAGAGAAGCACCCCGCTTGAAGCGTTTGAAATTATGAGGAACAGAGGGGTACAGACAGCCTGCTTCTCGCAGGAATTTTAGCTTCAAGCATATTTCACCTGCCATCCAGAGCCCAACAACCCTTGAGGTTGGAATGTGGATGTTTGACGATAATGAATAACATCTAGACAATGATTTTCACTTTTTTTCCAAAATGATTTCCCGGGCCCACAGCTTGAAATCTTTGACATTTTCCGACAGTTTTGAGGGCCAGTGGGTGCACGTAAGGCGTCAAATCCCACCTGCTCAATTCATCAAAGCCCTGGAACCTCGAAGGGAGACTTTGCAGTACCTAGACACCAGCTTTGAGACGGCGCACCCTTTTGAATACAATTCGATTGACTCGGCCATTCTCACCAAGTCAGATCTCGCCAAGTTCAGTCACCTGAAAACCCTAAAATTAGGTGTTTTGTGTTTCTGCCGACACTCTTATAGTCCTAAGCGATACGAGGTGGCCCTCTTGAGCCACCATGTTTGGTGAAAGTTTTGCCACCCAGCGTTACCAGGTTTACAGTCTTGCTGCCAAAGTGTGAACTGTGGCAAGGCTGGGAGGAGGTGCTCTTCCTGAGTGACCAAGTCACGGCAACAGAATTCCAGCGGCTTCAACACGTGGAAGTCGTGGCTTCTATGCATAGCTCGGAACAGGGGGCGGTGGATGAAATATTGGAGGACAGAGAAGCAGAACTGAAGAGCGCGTTTGAGAATACTCAGGTCTCAGAATCTTTAGATTGGTGGTTCTTCCGCGACTCTAATAGCTGAGTATGGGAAATGCCTGTCCATTATGAACCCTCATACCCAAAAATTCCGAGGCGTAGCCTGAAATAGTGATCTAGGACTTGATTCAAAGCGGAAATAAATCCCCAAGAGGTACATGGACTGAGAATACAATTAAGCTTGAGAGTAGAGAAAGCCGCATAGTGACTTCAATTTAGTATTCGTAGTTCCTCATAGGCCTTCTCAATGGTAGGTCATTGTGACTGGCCCCGAGCGATGCTGAACTCGTTGTCGTAGAATAATCATCTTATTAGTATTGTAGTGCATGTGCCTTGTTCTTGTAAAAGATTTCTATGGAACAGCCAGTATATATTGGTATCGAAGAAGACGAAGGAAAAAAAAAGAAAGAAACCAAATCGACAACCATAATTTAAATAATATCTAGCATTTTTCACCTACACGCGTCAGCCGGTGCATACCATCATATCGCACATCGGGCATTGGAATGCAAATGACGGTGAGCTATTGACAGTGCTGACAATATCTTTGTCCTTGGACTTGATTCCACAACGCGCTATGTCGACATGTACCGGTTTGGCTTTTTGAATCTCTAGGCCTTGCTGCACTGCGAGTTTTCCCATTATTTCTCGTCCCTTGCATATCGTCTCTTTGCCTGCGGCTGTCGTAATCTTGTCGAAACTGTCTGGCGGCGTCCTCGGCGTCCTCTTTTTGCATTGAAGCTTCCCTCGCCTGAAACGCTCTTTGTTCGTCCGCAGCTCGTGTAGCCTCATCCCTTCTTCGGCGGGGTTCGGCCTCTCGTGGCGCATTGTGTCGTTGCCACTGTTCCCATTGAGCCGCCGCGGATTTTCGCTGCTGCTCGTCTTGCTTGCGGCGCTGCTCGGCCTTTTTCGCCAAGTCATACTGGTGCTCCGCTGCAGTCTTTTGTTGGTGTGCCTTTTGGATGTCCAGGCGAATTCTGTCCAACAGGTCGTTGTTTTTGTCGACTTCTGATTTGAGCTTGTCCAGCCGAGATTCAATCACAAGCATGCGGGTCCTTCGAGCTGTCGAGTTGCGGTCTCGCTCCTCTTGTTCTTCTGGAGTCAACCGCCACAGGAAGCCTAACCAACCCTGCCGAGAAGCCTCATCGCGCTCGTCATTTGCTGCCTCGCATTTGAGCCTGTCGAGGACTTCAGTGGTCTCTTTCAAATTTGCCTCTGCCGCTGATGATCTCTTTTTTATGACATTCTCCCGCTGATAGAGAGTCTGCAGCAGATTTTCTAGCTCCTGCCTGCGTTGCCGGTGTTTGCGGATTTCATCCGTAAATTGGTTGGGCTTCGTATTGCCAGACGTGCATGAACTCGGGGCCCCAGTATACGACCTTTGGTCGCATCTTGGGCTGGATCTGCCTACACTTGACTCTGCGTACTGTAGATCGTACAATCGCCGCTTTTGCGGATCAGACAGCGTTTCATACGCAGCGCTGAGCTGAGATGACGGTCAGCATTTATGAGATTGTAGGTACTGCGGGTTTCATACATTCTGAAAAGTAGCGGTGGCGCTAGGATCGCCGGGGTTTTTGTCGGGATGCCTCAATCTGGCAAGCCGCCGGTAGGCCGTCCTTATGGTACTAGACTCTGCTGTCTGTGAGATTTCTAGAATCGTATAGAAGTCGGTGCTTTCCATGGCTCAGCTCGGTCCGAGGGATCGTCGATTGAAAGAAAGAGAGCAATGCAGCAATGCTTGGTGCCCGATGATAGCGGAAGCGCTTTGTATGTGGGGCACGGCCACGTTAGTTGGCCAACCAGACAGAACTCGCTAGAGCAGGCCGACCAGTTGTGCTGGCTCAATGCTCTGTGGTTACTGGCTGAATATTTGCGCACATGCTTCTCGGTTGGCGCCTCGAGCCGCCTCGACCCACTGGGCGTTTATCGAGCCATGTCCATGAAAATGAGGAGAGATAATGCGTTGCCTGGCTCGGGATAGATAGTCAAAGGAACTAATGGGGTATATTCGTATTGCTAATGAGACGGCATCTAAGAATGGAACGAGTACCTGCGAATATTCAGACTCTGTCGCTTTGGCTTCACCTTCTCCTTCCACTCTGTCTTGGATTTGTGATGTAGCCGGATAATCTCAGGTTCGCAATAGGAAACCCACTCGCTGAGTGTCTCGCCGTACATGGGAGGTCGAAGGTTTTCTCTCAAGATCAAGTCCAATTTAGAATAGAAGAATAGACCCATGTTGTCCGAGTTGTAGCTTGCGGCGCGCGCCAAGCTTGCGAGCTTGGCAATCCACTCCCCAAACGGCTTGCGATTGGAGAGATCTTGGAGGGTAAATCGCTCCTCGAGGAGGGCGCAGAGGGCCACTTCCGGAGGCTGGGTGATTGGCTCTTCACTTTTCCGAACATCCCACCCTTGGGGCCTCTGCTTCACGTGGGTTTTCCAGCTCCCCTCAGTGCACTTAACATATATTTGGGGAATCATGAGCTTGCAGCTGATTATCCAATCATCTAGGGTTTCGTTACGCCGTGGGCATGGGAAGCTCTGGCGCAGGTAGGCATCGAGGTGTTTATCCCACAATATGGCCTCATGGGGAAGCTTATGGTTGGCGGTGAGGGCCATGCGCTCAAGCTTGGCGATCCAGCTGTCAAAGTTGTTCTGGTCCGCAACATCTTGGAGCGTAAACGTTTGTTTCTTGAACACGCTCCAGGCAAAGTCGCTGGAAACTTCAAAGCGTGCCTCTAGCAACGCGCACCAGAGGGCGAACCCGGTCTTTGGGTCTTGGAGCTTAAGGTCATATGAAGGATCCAGCTCATAGTGATACCATTTCATGGCACGGCCTGCAAGAAGGCTACGGAATCCCCTGAGTAACGCCCTCTCATACGGCGGCCCTCTGTCGGCGAAGGCCTTGGCCGAGTTGAGGAAGTTGAAGCAGCCCTTCCATATCGGCATGTCTCCATCCATCACCATGTCGTCAAAATCCGCAGAGTTTCGCGGTGATGGGTCGAATTTCCCTACATCCTCGGGATAGAACTTGACGACGACCTGGGGGGTATATTCAGGAATGGCCGCCAGCAGCTTCTGATTCGTCGGATGGTCCTGGGGCCATTGTGGTTCGGCCATACTCATAGTCGGGATTGGTTGAGAGAATTAATGCAGAAGAGAAAATGTCCACAGATTTTCTTCCAACCCACCCCGAGACTTAGCGGGGCGAAGTCTTCCGACGCTATTCCGGTGCAACTATCCTGTTTTTATCCTGTCGGAGGCAACAAGGATATACCCTGCTCACCAATGACAGAAGACAGAAGAGAGTTGGGAGATGATGGAGGCGTAGTGACATGATTGGGCCAGGATCCACCTGTCATTTGCTGCCACGGCTCGCTCATTGGAACAGGGAATTGAACTATGTCGTGTCAATGCGTACTGCTATATTTGTAGCGTGCCCTTCGAAAACAATTTGTCCTCCCCTCTCTTCCCACTCACCGCAATGACTGGTTTGTGCGCCGTGGGGCAAATAAACTTTTTACACAGCTCTCTTGACGCCTGCTAACGTCGTCATCCACTTGTAGTGGTAACGAGGGACGTGATGCGAAGGCACTGACTAGTAAGAGGCTGAGTAGGTTCAAATAGCGCGACTATCCGAGCTGTCCGAGTTGTCCGAGACACGCTAAATCGAAAGGAGGTATTTGTCCCAAATCAAACGTGCGTGTGTCAAAAAGCATTCGTTATATGATTGGACGCACTTACTATTGTTAAGAAACATGAAGAAAAAAAACCTTTCATGCTACTTCGACACTCGACACCTCTGCCGAGAATGAGCTTGAAATGTTGACATATGTCTTCTGGCGTGAGATGCGTATAGCAAGACCTTAGTTGCAGGCCATTCATCTACTGCCAAGCTAGTGAATCAAACGAGTAGCGCGGTACAGGCGGAAAGTCATCAACCCTCCTTAGTAGGTCCTGGCATTTTTTTCCATCATGGCCCGATCAGGCCTGTGCATTAAAATTGTCCATCCACTTAATGGAGTATACTAGTATTTAAACTCAAAACCTTCTGGTTCTTAGCTCTTAGAATATAGAAATGGCAGGACCAGCTCTGTATCTGACGGATGATATTAACACCAGCTGGTGGACTCAATAGTGGCAAGAGGGTGATGCAATCGGAGAGAACGTAAGCGCACGCGGCTCAGTGCCAAATCACCAAGAATCCAGTTGTGCATAGACGCAACTCATAAAACAAAACAGAATCCTAGAGGCTTCATGTTTGATGAAATTGTTGAAAACTGAGTCAGCAAACACCTTTACAACGCAACCAATAGACTACTAGAAAAACGGGAATAATAAAAATATCTCATCAGCCTAATTATCTCTACCTTGTAGTACAATCTGTATTATTAATGACGGGTAAATCCAAAAATATTTGTGATTCTATACGAATGGTAACGTTTTCGAGATGTAATCGTCTTACCTATGATTGATTCAAAGACCGAGGGATTTGGATGTAAGATGGCCCCTGGTAAGTTTTAACCAATTAAACAAAAGGACAAAACCAAAAAGACATGAGTCGATGGTGGGCTGGAATGGATGCATGGAGACGCTCAATTGTCGGACCATACTTGCACTTTCATTGAGTAAGAATTTGTGGCGGCGTGGGATTGGGTCGCCAAAAGGACATTAGTCATGTAGATTTGTATGCCTTTCTGCTTGAAACAAGGCGGCCAGTTTGATGTAGTGAGCAAATGTTTTTAAAAAGGTCTTGGATTGCTGACAGCACTCGGGTACAAAAGCTTCGTCGTCGGCTAATTTACCTCCAAAGAATTCTTCCGATTTTGGCTATCTATTGTGATTCTAAGATTCGCAACACAATAGTCTTTGTCAACTAGACAAACCAGCTTCTGCTTTACAACACACTGCTGCTCTGCTTCAGCCACAATGCCTATTGACCTTTCCCGATTCCAGGCTGATGTCGAACAGCATTATCTAAAAGAAAATAAAACAGGAAAACAAACCATTGCCATCCTGAACGGCAAATATGGCTGCAACATCACGTGAGTATTATGCTTTCTATCTTAGTCGTTTTCTAATATTGTGCTGTAGCCCGCGGCAATTCAAGTCCAAGTTTGGTGGTTTAAAAAACATAACCGCCAAGGAATGGAAAGCGATAGGCAATGAAATAAACAACCGCAAGATGCACGGAAAGACATTGGATGTGTACTTGAATAATCACCGGCAAGATCCCGCCCGTGTCGAGAGGGCAATTCAACGCTATGGAGATTCAAGTACAGGTCGCAATGGCGATATTAGTATGTGTTTGTTTCAGATATTCTATGGATGTATATTGATTACATTTTATTAGCCGTGGGTATTGACACCATCAACGAACACCGAATTGAGATTCGGACGACAGCCACGGATCAACTACTAGCGGACCCTGATCCAGATCCCATGTCTACCAATGTCGCAATGGATAATGGTGATGCGCAAGCAATTGGTGAACAACTAGAAATCGATACGAACCCTGAAGTCGAATGTATTCGCCAGCCACCGGTGACCAATCAATTAAGTAATAATAGTGCGGAGCCTGAGGAGTATGGAGACCACACTCAACCCTCCAATTCCTCTTTGATCAATTGTTTCTCGGGCTCTATGGATATCGACGAGATGAACCTGGATCAATTTACAGGTCTAGCCTGCTACTCTCAACATTATACCACCCAAGGCTCTTTGGAAGCCCCCTGCGATGATTGGAATGAAAGCCCTATGCTGTTGTTAAGTCCAAGTGATCAATCATCCCTAGTCGTGCCTCCGAACCTATCTACTCTACATGAATTTACGTCTTTGTTTGACCTTTTAAGGCCAAAGCAATATGAATTGTTTTGGGACTCCGCAGGTATTATCAAAGGCTTGATTGTAAAGTGTTCAAGGCTGATGTAGTTTATAGAACGATCATTCATGTTTAAAAGTGCCATTTCATCACAGGACAGCCTTTTAAAAGATCCATGTCGAAATGATGGGTGGCTGTTACACCTCTTGACAGGATCTGCACTCAATTCTGAAGGTCTGCAGTCGTTTGCAAGCCGGGTCGAAGAAGTCATCCCTCTAGCGATACCCAGAGGTGATGATATACAATCATATTTTGATGATACAAACCCAGAGTTGCTCCGGTGCACTTTCTTAATTGTCGCTTACCTCTCATCAAACAACCTTTTAAACGAAATCCAATTTGACTATTTTGTTTGCTGGGTTATTAAGAACGACCATATTGGCATTTTTTCAAAATTCATGCTACAAGAAACACCAAACATGAACATATTTCGCAGAAATGTTCTTCGCGCTTTTTGTTCGCCAGAATATTGTGGACCATATTCTTTTCAGTACAGTGATGGCAGAATAATAGTACCAGAGAGGGTTTTCATTACACATCCTTCCGAGTTTCTTAGCCTACTAAGTTCGATTGACGCAAGAGTTTTGGGGGCTGATTTTGGCACCGCAATCTTGAGCGAAATTGCGGTTTCAGATCACATAGAAGCTGCAAAGTTGCTGATCAGGGCCGGAGCAAATGTCAATGGGAATTTGGAGAATTTTCCAATGGCCCAGGCAGCTACCCAAGAAAAAATCGCAATGCTCAGCTATTTTATAGGGGAAGGGGGGGATATAAACCAGAGATTTCCAAGAGGAGTATTTTCGAGCCCTGGTAGGAATTCAGGAGACTGCGTGTTAGCAATGGCGGTGTCCTACAGGCGCCTGGACGCTGTTACATTATTATTAAAGGAGGGAGCAAAATTCAGTGTCGACATGGAAACTTTCACGGGTTCAATAAGATATAAAATTCTCGATTATGCCAAACAGTGGTCTCCCAAAATACATACACTGCTCAGACAACACCAAGAACAGGATGGGCTGTCGGAAACGTGGCTACTGGTCGAAGCAGCACAAAAAGGGAACCGGGCCCTCGGAAGGTTCCTTGTCGAGAAAGATGTGGTTGGAGATGAAAATCTCGAGCGAGCTCTATACTACGCCGTTAGATGGGGCAAGTTGGAAGGGGTTGGAACCCTTTTGCGCAGGGGAGTAGACCCTAACGCACGGAAATTCCGCCTTCAGTTTGAGGATAAGTCCAGTTATCACCCACTTCAAGCGGCATTGAGCACCAGTCGCAAGCGTGTGCTGAATAAGGCCATCGAGGAGGATATGGTGTACCTCTTAACCAAGGCCGGGGCTATTGTCCAAAGCATAGCAGGGTATTCTAATACAGAAGCATTGGTGGCTTTGGCACATGCTGGTCACGACATGTCTGAGATTGGTGCCTCGCTGTTGGAATCTTGTAGGAACTACGCACACTCTATCCATGGATACGGCCTTCTCCTTGATGCTGGTTGCCCTCTAAATTGTTATGGTGGCGATGGCAGAAGCGGACTCCAAAGGGCAGCAGCAGACCGCGTTGCCTTGATCGAGTATCTCATTGACCGGGGAGCCGAAGTGAATTTCCCCGCATACGAGAAAGGGGGCCGGACAGCGCTACAGGCAGCAGCCGAAAATGGAAACTGGGGCGTTGTCGATTGTCTGCTGGACGCAGGTGCTGACTTCAACGCACCCCCCGCCACAGACGACGGGGTTACAGTATTGGAGGCTGTGGCTACTGGAATCAAATATTCGGAGCATGATATTTTTAATTTAGGCCGTTTCAGCAAAGCTCAGGCCGAAGAAAATATGAATAAAGGGAAGGCGACGTTCAAAAAGCTGCTCAGTCTTGGGGCACCACTTAAGCGCAACTTGAGTGACAGCGGAAGCCTCCTCCACAGACTCATACTACCAACAAGAGACACTGAAATCTTGCGATACGCTCTGAGGGCGGGTTTTGGAAATGGAGACACTTTGGAAACAAATTTTATTTTGCAGCATGGTACCGGCGGCGAGCTCAATCGCTATCCATGTACGGCCTTGCAGTTAGCTGCGGGACTGTGGCATTTAGAAGCAATCAAGCTATTGGTTGACTACAAGTCAAATATTAACGCTCCTCATGCACAGGGCGGGCGAGGATTTACGGCTCTGCAATCGGCAGCAATGACAGGCCACTTTTATCCCTCAAATTTGGATGAGAATCTGACATTGGCCGATAAAATCATCCTTCAAGCCAAGGCAGTGCATTTCCTTATACATAACGGCGCCAATATAAATGCCCAACCTGCACAGACTGATGGACGCACTGCTCTCCAGGCTGCTTGTTCTTCTACGCCAGTCAACCGCATGGTGGTGCAGCTACTTTTGGAAAAAGGTGCGTCCATTAACGCACCGCCAGCCGAGAATGGCGGCGTCACCGCCCTTCAGGGTGCTGTGATAATTGGCGACATGGGGCTTGTAAGAATGCTACTGAACCACAAGGAACGAGCCGACATCAATGCGCCACGGGCTCCAGAAAATGGCAGAACTGCTGTAGAAGGAGCAGCCGAACATGGGAGACTGGACATTTTGAAGCTGCTGCTTAATGAAGGTGCACAACCGGACGACACAGGGTTTGCAGGCGCTGTTGAACTTGCAGAAAAGGAAAGCAATTGGGAAATCGTGGACCTGCTAAAAAATCACCAAATGATCATTGGCTTGGAGTGGCCCAATGTGGCAGCTGATCAGGAATATGGTGGATGTGTGCGAAGTAGTTAGTTGGTGTTTAAGTTGTGGAAGATCAATTTTCACGTGGGACATGTTTCTAGCCTGAGATTTAGCGGGCACGCTTGGCACTAATACCAAATCATCACTGATGAGTGACAAACAAAAGCTCTATTTAAGCTATCAAGATTTACTCGTGGCTAAAGCAAGTTTATGAAGCTAATAGTGAAGATCGTTTGGTAGTGGGTAATGGGGACTGGGCTGACTCTCTATACTGATCGCATCATAATCTCATATATAAGTATCGTGCCTGAACAGGTTGTCCGTGTCCAAGAAGTCGAGATTATAATTGCTTGCTGGAGCTTGTACTGGTCTTGAGTTTTATCATTTCTTCCCTCGACTCAGTCTCTAGTTAGTCGCTATGACGTATGCTCGGTTCAATCGGCGAATGGAATTCGGTCGGGGTTTGAACCCTGGCCCAAGCTTCAGCAAGGTCCCCGAGATAAAACGATGTTGAATACTGCTCTCATCGACACAAATGTATGGATAAATAGTGAATGAATTTAACAAATTCCCGAGATCTGTCTGATGAATATTTTCAAAGCATGTTAGTGTGTACATGAGGCGGATCATGATTTAAACTCAATTGAACAATTCTTCTCATGGCACTGATGTGATGGCAATGTCACAGCCCTGTGGCCCTGATGAGGATTCCTGGGTTCCTGGACCCGACATTTTCTCGTGCATCTTACTGGGGACGTTTTTGAGAAGGAAGATGCGACGGAAGCAGAGAAACGGCGCGGCCAGAGATAAGAGCAATTATTGGCGGAGCCGGGTTGAACCATGGCCCTCATGATGCAGACGAGTAACTTAGCACATGGCGCATGGCCATTTAGTGACTGACTGTCTGGGGGCTGATGAGGGCCCTAACAGAAGGTAGAAAAGCCGAGCCAACAACCCCTGCGCAGCTACGGAGTACTGTCATCTGATTTTACAAAGTCAGTTATTAGCGGCGGTAGTGGGTGCAACAACTTGCGACAACTTGAGACAACTTGCGACATACGACAAATGTCTCCCCCAACGCCCCAGAGCAGGATCAGACCGACGGCGCTCGCTTGCACCGAGTGCAGGAAACAGCACCTCAAGTGCGACGCAAAGCAGCCGACGTGCACCCGCTGTCTGCAGTCGGGCTCCGAGTGCAGCTACGTGCCCTCACGGCGCGGAGGACGCCGAAGGCCACTGTCCAACTCGGCTGTGGGGACCGCGAGAGAGTCTGTCAACACCAGCAGCATCCCGTCGGCGACGACGACAACGACGACGACGGCGACGACAACAATCTCGGCTTCGCAGCCCAGCAGCGCCTTCATCTCCCCCAACACGCGCGGCAGCTCCTCGTCCGACGGGGGCTCCAACAGCCACGTCTACGCAGACTGGTCGCCGCGGCCGCAGGGGAGCACCATCTCTAGCGTCACCGACAGCAACCCGACAACAGCCAGAGCCGCCGACGAGGGCCACGAAATCACAGCCAGCGAATTCGCCGATGACCGCTTCCTCCGCCTGTTCTACGAGCACTTTCACGCTGCCCACCCCATCTTGGTGCCCGGCTCTGTGTACAAGCAGAGAAACTACCCCCATTTTCTTCAATTGGTGGTGCATTTTGTTGGCGCGCAATTCATCACGTCTTCCACGAGCCAGTCATTCAAGAGCAGAGTCGCCGCCGAGCTATTCTCCAGCCCCGACCGGTCGTCATGCATGGTCCAGGCGTGTCTAGTTTATTCAATTGCGCTCTACGCTCGCGGCGAGTGGCCCGAGTCGCAAGAGGCGCTCTCCCGCAGCCTCGACATCGCATTCGAGTTGGGCATGAACCAGGCCGGCTTTGCATCGGCTCGCCAGCCAGAGACATCCCTGGAAGCCGAGAGCCTGAGGAGGACCTGGTGGGAGCTCTACATTGCGGATGTCTTCATGGCCATCCCGTTCAAGGGAATCACTGTGCGGTGCAGCAGCTCGCCTCCAGAGGTGGCTTTGCCCTGCGAGGAATCCATCTATGCCAGCGGCGGCGATGTCCCCCGGCCATGCACCATGCTCGAGTTCAAACGGAGAGTGTTTGCGGCCGAGGACATTGCCTTTTCATCCTTTAGCTACAGAATCGAAGCCGCCATGATTTTAAACCGTGTCGTTGTGCTCAACCGACTTCGGGATTCGCACCGCGAACATCTCCAGGCCGTTGAAAATGCGCTAGTAAGCTGGGTCAACCACCTGCCCAGCCAGAAAATGGACATGCTAGACACATATGGCAATGCCGACGAAATGATGTTCCAGGCGAGATGCACCATATCGTATGCCACCATGCTCCTGCACCTCCCGAGAAGCGACCTCCAGCATCTATTGCCGCAGCAGAATGCCCAGTATTGGCCCTGTCTGTCACGTCAGCACGCAACAACCCTCTCACGCCCTGTGCACAGCATAAAGGCAACCGAGGCTTCAAAGCGCATGTCCGACTGTGTTTCCGTGTGTCCAAACGTCCTAAAGTACACACCCTTCCTCATCCCCGCGTTGGCCCTCTGCGGAATGATTCAGATTGCGACATGCTCAAGCCATCCCAGCGAGTGTTTCATGCATCACTGCAACCGGGTTACACTCATTCTGGGCTGTCTCAAAAGCACAAAGCGCACGTGGTACGTGGCTGAGTCGGCATACCACTGCGTTCAATCGTGTGCGGGGGCCATACTGTCTGATTCCGCTGAGAAATGGAATTCAGATCCCATTGAAAAGTCAATCCGATCCAACCAGGCTGCATCTGAAAATGCAGAAAGCGGACTAGAGGTATCCCAGCCCATTGCGCTGGTGTCTGAACCGCAAGATCCTCTATTGGCCGACCTGGTGTCGGATTTGCTTGACCCAGCCTGTTACGCCCCATCATTCTTTGACCCAATGTCGAACTTCGGGCTTTGATAAAGCAGACCGGCACCACTGCCATGATGTAGTTCCAAGTGTATTATATTGATTGCAGCAGCTGGCTGCCGTCTTTTGTAAATGTAAATGAGGTTTCGAGCGGTATGTAGATATAAGATGTACGGATTAAGAGCATCCTTGACTGGATATAATAAAGCGCACCTATCCCATTTAGAAAGCATATCCCCTGGTGGTGCTTGGTGGCATATCGATTATGGCGAGAGCAGATTTGGCGGGATCGATGTAGACAGGTTGCCAGCAGAATACGTCGGTAGATTGGTGGAGCGGTTGGGTTGGAAGGGTGGGCAAGGTCGTATCCGTACTCCTTGGGCTAGATTTAAAAGTTGTTTTCCCCACCGCGCACCTTGACTCTATCGGCAATCCATTCGGCGATTGAAATACACGCGATCGAAAGAATTGGTGGTAAAGCAAATGAAATGATTCACCAAGGCTTGCCATATTTAGCGAGCTATCTAACTATGCTACTCTATTTCCACGCGCAGGGTATATTAAAGATTTGTCACCCAAAACCAAATTTGGCTCAAACCAAAAGAACATGACAAACATCTATCATATGGTGGCTACTCAGTTGGCTTCTATAAAATGGGACATACCAAAACCTTATCCGAACTGCAACATGCTTGCAAACGATATTGTCCAGGTAACAAAAGTGGTAGTACTTTAAATGGCCAATCGTTAAGCTTGGATTGTGTCCAATTCTCTTTCTGCCTTGTAGGCCGGTTGTTGCTCTGTCAACAGCATCTCTGCAGACATGTTCTCAATGCAGCACATCTCGTAATGGTGCCTCAGGGCTTTGCGGTCTATATTTGGTGGTAATTGAGCAACCGCGTCGTGGTATTCAAGGAGAACATCGTATGGGACAAAAACCCGAATCCGGAGTGTTTCAGGGTGGATGGAGAAGAGACGCGCATCGAAGAACTCATGAAGATGGCTAAATAGCATAATACCGTTGTTGGCGGACCAGGTGCGATTCCACGCTTCGCGGAGATGCTGAGCGCTATACCTGCTTTTGCTCTCGCTGTATCCGGGGACAGGATAGACATGGAAGTGTTGTGGAGGTACGATGTGACAGGCGTGCATTCCCGGGCCGATAGCTGGGGTAACATACCATGATCGACCCTTGCCCGTGACAGCGCACTGGGTGCTGGTAACGTAGCATGATGCAATAAACGTTGCCATGGTTTTCTGGTTGATGCCAAAGGTCATATCTGATGTAGGTGGAGTAGAGAATACATCAACCTCCTCATGGTGACCATTCTCACGAGATTCGGGCTCAGCACCGTTGGATGGGGATGAGGAGCTAGTGGACAGGCGATGTGACGATAGCTGTAAGGATCCAATGGACTGGATTGAGGCCGGGTTCATGGGCCCGCTGTTGCCGGGCAGATATCGTTCGTCGCAACGGAGGGATGGATAAGGGAGATGCGTTGCACAGCCAGCTGATAACAAGATTGAAGGTCAGGAATATATCTGGAACAGTTGAGGGTTCGAACAAACCTTTCAAGTGAGCCTCCAATGGCTCCACTGTGGATAGATGGCATTTTGTGTGTCGCACGACATAAAACCGAACAATAGGTGGCCGCATGGGATACGAATTCTCTGCAGTCGTTCGCAGTCCATGGAGAACCTGGCTGAGCTGTCCGTCTCGGTACATGGAAACAACCGGTACACCAGGTGGTATCTGCGGCTGCTCAAAATTGATACAGTCGGCATGTCCAAATGCAATACTACCCCAAGCGTCGCTCGTCTCCTCGTCCGAAGTCGCCGTGTCTTCGGGAAGTTCGAAGCAAAGGCGTAGCTCGTCGACGATATCGCGGAACCGAAGAGTTGTGTTTTCTGGAGGGACATACAAACCCCCAAACAATTCCTTGTCCGGTCCCGCCAGAAGATGAAGGTTCCATGCGTGGACTCGCATCCGCGGCGTGACGATATCGCTAGACATTATTCCTGCCCTTTTTTCCCCCAAAGGAATGCGCCTGGTTTGAACGTAATATGGCCTGGGATTCTTGTCGATACAACGGCTGTTGAAGTCAAGTGCTGCGTGTGTCGGTGAGTATACCCAAGAGCTGGGTTTTTATGGAGGCGAAGTGGAAAAGTTTGATCCCAGGAAAAGCAACTGATTTCAAGGAGAGCCAATCATCATATCATCATCATACTAGTGTGGAGTAGTCTGTGGACTGTTTCATTCATGCCCAAGGTACCTCCAGACGTGGCAAACAGCCACTGACCTATTGGCGTTGTGAAGCGTCAAAGCCATTCTGTCTGATTGGTGGTCGAGATCTGAGTCCGTTTATACCAGTCATTGGTTGACCGCCCATACAAACACAGCCATGACCATCTGTCAAAATGCTACGACGTTACAACTTGGTCAGTGATCTTCAAATGCGCCATGTTAGTAGTTGCAGTGCTGCAGTGGGTGCTCTTCAAGCTCCAGTCTAAATCCCCGCACCCGGTTTCTTGATCTAGCCGACATTTGACGTCACCATTGTTGCGAGAAGCCCATGGCATTTGCACTACTCATAATAAAAAGTGACATCACTACCCAGCATATCGGGCTTTGCTATCTTGAATTGGTGCTTGGAATGAAATAGATGAGTAGCTTTCAGCCCATCATTAAAGCAACAACTTTATTCCAGTCTAGGATCCACTAATAGAGTTGGCTGTTTTGTGAGGCACACCATTTGGCAGGTAATCCCACAATGCTGCCCAAGATATTACACTTATTCCTAAATTGAACTTCATTGCTGCTAACTATGTAAATAGCTGGAGAAGCTGTCCAAAAGGAGGTGTTGCGGAAACACACGATGTGTCTTGTTGTACAGCTGCAAGCGTACTGGCTTTGCCCCTTCTCATTTGATCTGCAGGCTTGCGAGCCTTGTACGTGTGCTGATTTTGGTGCAAGAGTTTGTGGGTATGAATTACACCCGTCCGGGCCCGCCCATGTCACTACCAGCCTATAATCCATCCGCACAAGTGTTACTGGGGGCTTCCAATCCTATTCGCCGTAGCTATTGATAGACAAGTTCCTCCAACGTTAAAGCTACCCGACCACGCATCCCCCTCTTTATAAATCCCAACCCTACAGCGTAATCGAACGTCGACTCCTCGGGCTGCCTGATATTCCTGCCACTCACTCTCATTTTTGCTGGCAAAATTCCACTCCATGCACAGACTGGACGCGGGAAACAGGCTTCCGTGTCATTCATTGCATCTGCGATTTTGAGTTGCTCCTTGAATTGTCCGACCAACAGCCAAGACACCACCGCTTTGGATTTAGCCACTGAAATGGCATTGACCGGCCCTCTTCTCCCATGGTATGATATGGCTGCGCCTCTTTGTACCAATAGTTTCACGGCATTGAGACACCCACATGCACTAGCAATAATAAGCGCTGAACCAAGAGCACACCCCTCAAAATCAATCTCAGCCCCAATAGAGAGGCAGTTTTCTATGATTTTGGCCCTGTCCATCGATGCAGCTCTGCATAGAGGGCTCCATCCGCGGCTCGGTTGTAAATTCATCCATCTCTGGAGCGAATCACGCGGGTACTTGCGTTTGAACTGGCGGAATGTCGTACTTAGAAATGGAGTCATCAACATCGTTTGCGTAGTCTCCCAATGCCATGGGTACGGGGGCAGGCTATCGATAGAGTATTTTGAACTCAAGAAAAAGCTTTGTCCGGTGGGGTATCCAAGGAGTTGATTGATGAGTTTCCCGTCACCAAGGGGAATATCACTCAAAGAAATACCCATATTTTCAAGGGCCAGGAATGGTGTCAAGTCATCAAAGCTAATCGACAATGGGCAGCAAATCGAGTTAGAGGATGCAGATGGACATAGGATATCCATCGGCTTGATTGCCACACCTTCTAGGCTTTTGATGAAGAAGACGTTGAGCATTGTGGTCGTATCGGGGCGCCATCTCGAGATTAGCTCTTCCAAAGTGTGGTTGAATAGAGGGCTCGGGGATGCACCAGAATTGATGAGAAGAAGTGCCATATCCGAACTCCGCGCGTAAGCCAACACACTCAATCCATTAGAGTCGACGGCGTCAATGTTTGCGCCATGTTCGAGCAGGAGAGTTACGGCACCAGAGTTTCCTCTGTCGACAGCCAAATGTAATGCCGTCATATCTTGGAACTCATTGTCACTGTGACGCTGAAAGCTAAACTGCACGTTTAGTATCCGTTGCCTAACATTGTCGCCCCAGACTCGGCTAATTTAGGTTCGATTTTGGTTAGTCATGGCCCTTATGAGTATCGAGTTTTGCAGAATTACCTCAAGTTGCCTTCGTTTTGAACCAAGTAGTCTAGCAGAACACGCAGACACTCTTCGTTATTGTAATGAATGGCGAAATGAAAAGGTGAATCAACACCATCTACCCAATCCCCACCACTTCGTGTATATAAGTTGAGGATTGTAGGAAAGACTGTGGAAAGAGACGGAAATCGGGATGCCAGCTCTATAGCGCTCTCACTATCATCCTCATCACAAGACACCTTTAATACATCTACTCCCTTGTCTAGTAACCACTTGGTCGTCTCTAGGCTCTGGTACCTCAAGGCGAGCAACAGAGGACTGCATCCATTGCATTGAGGAAGTGATGTATCAAGTGGACAGCCATTAACAAACAATGATTTGCAATCTTCCAAATTATCTTCCATAATTGCTGACTCCAGCTGCCGCAGAAGGCTTCGGGACTGTTCACGAGATAGTGTAGCTCGCCGGGTTAGGCGACCAACCTCCCCAAAAACCTCGTCCAAGAGCTGCGCAATTTCGCTGTAGCCTGCATCATCAGCGTACATCCTTGGACTCTTGGCGTTCTGGTCAATCGAATTTAATGCACCTAAATGCGCCAAAGCTTTGGTCGACTCCAGGTGTCCATTTCTGGCCGCGAAATGCAATGCTGTAGAGCCGTCACTGCAGGAACGATTGATGGCGGCTCCTCTCTCTATCAGTAACTCAATGAGGTTAGTTTTATTACACAAGGCAGCAACATGTAGAGGAGTTATGCCAAGTCTGGTAGCATGGTCAACGTCGATTAATTTCTCGTCAAGAAAAATCCTTGCGCATTCTAAGTTGCCGTAATGGGAGGCAACATGAAGATCGCTCGCATCGTCCATATCAAAGCGATTTCCCTCAAATTGAACCCACGAATATGAAACATGAGTCAAAGATAGCTCAGTGCAGGTGACCTTTAAGCGATCAATGACCCGTTGCAGAAATTCGTGGTTTCCCTTGTCCACTGCCAAAGTAGCGACATTGTAGTAATCGACCTCCATGTCAAGATTGGCGCCGAGTTCCAGAAGAAATTCAGCGCAGTAGAATGATCCAGATATTAAATGGTGCACGATTGGGGGTACGGCTTTTTCTTCTGTAGCCGCCGTGTTGGCAGCGTTGATATCCGCACCTTTCTCGACCAATTCTTTGATTAGCCAACGGAGTTCTGGCTCTTCTGATGTAGTGGCGATTCTATGTAAAATGCTCAGCCCTCCGGCATCTTCTGGTGGGAAGTCTCGCAATTTCACTGGATCAGAGTGATCCAAGAGGGCTTGCAGAATCTCTTTCCCGTCAGTTTGAGAAAAAAGATGTTCTAAAGCCGAGTAATTGCAAGCAAATTCGATTGCCGTGAGACCGATACGCTGATGGACATTTGCTCCACGATTGAGCAAGACGCGGACCGCAGGAAGACAAACAGTCGCAATAGCATGTTTTGTAAATTGCACGACAACCTCGTCGGATGGGTCCCAATGGTTAGAGGAGGAGATCAACTCGTCCAGTGGTTTTTCGCATAAGAAATCCATTGTTGTCCCGAGCGAAATAGAATACTTGATCATGAATTTAAATGGAGGATATAAACCACATCGGCCAGTTGTATCGTCAGAAAATTTGATAGCATTCAAACGATAAAGGTTTTCCAACAGCCAAGATAAAAGTGGCCATCCAGTCGAAAATCCATCTCTGATATGCCCATCGCGATCCAGTAGCCCGCAAGCAGATTCCCATAGAGTCATATCATATTGGTCTCTCGATCGGAATATGTCTTCAGATGTCAGCAATCCAATCATGTCATATGGCATGGACACACTGGACTTGACACATGTTTCAACATAACGTTGGATGGGCAATTTGCCTTCAAATTTCTGTCCAAGAGCTTCCGGATAGAGATCTTTTAAAACTTGAACCAACTCGATTGAATCTGTAGGATGAATATGGTGCAGTGGCGTAGGTTTATCGGGTTCCTGTGGCTCAGGGCGTATCCCCCATTCAATCAATTGCTCAAGAACTTTGTGAGAACCAAACTTGGCCCCTGCTGAGAATATATAGTCGTGATCTGCCCAGAACTGTGGAATTTGGTTGCAACATCTAAGGAAAAACAGTGCCCTTTCTTCTCTTTGGGTACGAATGTTGTCGGGAATGTCTTCATAACGAAACAAAACCAGTTCCAATGGAGTGCACTCATTATGTTCCTTAACTAGAAGCGCGGCCTTGGTTGCTTCCAGATCAAGATTGAAGAGAGCATCCATAAAGGAAAAGCTCCATTCATCGTAATTCGCACAAACGTGCCACAGATTTTCCCGATTCGAGTTTTGAGACAATAGCGATACCTCATGATGAGCTAGAATCTTGAGAGAGCTTACATCCCTTCGTGGATCGCAGCAGTGGATCGCAAGATTACCGTTACTGTCTTCACTAAGCGGATCGCCTCCTGCTGATAGCAGAAGCTTGACGCAAGCGCTAGAATTTCTTCGAATGGCAACATAAAGTATTGGCCCGTTGTAGCCATTTGGTGATGTAATGGAACTTTGGACAGTAATTCGACCGTCTTCCAGGCAGGTTTGAAGAGTATCAGCGTCATCATACTCAATCGCGACAACAATTTTCATTTTCAATGCATCTTCTGAAAGTGAGATTCTGGTATCTGTTAGATCCGGATGGTCTGCAAAAGTATATCCTCGAGAAAGACCAATCTTCCATAGTATAGATCCCAGCTTCAGGCCCCAGTCTGAGTCGTATGCTGATGAGCCCTTCAGGTAATGGAGAAGGTCAAGAATGGGCTTCTCTAGGTTTCTATTATCCTCATTTCTAGAGAATACTTCTAGATATGTATTGAACTCCTCAATCTCGTCTTCTGTTGGTATGATGCCATTTGACAATAGTCTTATGGTGGGCTCCAGGTCAGCTAGTTGGCAGCCAATGATGTTTGTCATTGCGAAAATGGAAGATTTGCCAGAATATTCTAACAAGTCTGATACGCCAGCTCCAGCCTTTATTAGATATTCTATACTCTTATTACGGAGCTTCGACGACGGTAAAATGGTCTGGAGCGTTGGAACATAGAAATTGGGGAAGAAATTCAACTTTTGCAACAGTCCAAGAAACGAAATTTGAGCAAACACAAGAGGGGTGCCCCATGAAGATTGAACATCGATCTTGGCGCCCATTCCAATGAGAAATGCACACATCTCGGACATGTTTAGCGCGGCCGCAAAATGCAAAGGCTTGAGTGTGCTATCATGAGCAAATGTCGCAGCGACTTGGCTGAAGTAAGCTGCCGTTTCTTCTGTTGCGTCTTGCCGATGCGAATAATGAAGTATACCCAATACTAGTCCTTCAATCCAAGCCCTAAAATAAGCGCTTTTAGCTGGTAAAAATAGCGATTTTACTGCTTGGAGAAGCGAGCCATCGTTTAGTCCCTCTCGCACGAGTAGCGGCCACCCCACTGCCGCAAACGTGTAGAAGGGGTAGGCTTGGTAAATCTTCTTTCTTTCTGCCGCATATTCCGCGTAGGTCAAATCTCGAGATGGCTGACGGCTGAAATTTCCCAGCTGCAGGAACTTGACACACTGCAAGGCCAAGAGAGGGTGGCTTCCTTCTTTTGATATACGGTAGATTTCTAGGCCGGGGGTTTGCAGCAACAAATCATCCTCCAAGAATTCTCGAACGGAGAAGTGAGCAACTTCAAACGAGCTTCCGTCTTCAGATTTTCGTATGAGACTACTGCAGCCAAACGCAATTTCTCGTTCAGTCACAGTATTACTGCCATCCAAACTTGACCCAATAGTTTCTGGGACTGAGACCGCTTGGCAGAGTTGTACAATCGAAAGTTTTCCCGGAAATAATGTGATAAAGTGAAGACACATTTGAACCAATTTCCGCATCCGGGGAGGACGTCTGTTAACCCTCTGAAGTAGCCGAAGATAGCAGTCAGACAGTGTCGGCGGCAGTTCTCTGAGAGCTTCACGGCGATCGGCATCGGTGGCCATTTCACAGAGGTAGTCCAACTGGCAGACGACCCAGCGGAACCTATTATTGAGCTTAGCGATTGGCTGGCGATTGGTACCTAGGTGAAGACTCACATTCCATTAGCTCGCTTAACGAGCTGCTCTCTGATCTCGTCCTTGATCTCAACATTGTAAAGAGCTAGGCGGCCAGTTTGGACTCTTTGTTCTATCTCTGCACGCACATAAAGCTCAATGTCACCAGTATTTGCTTCGATGGAAATTTCATCAAACTGGTCTTCGAGTCTGATGCGAATACCCAATTCATCACGGCTGAAAAGAGCAATACTAGTCGTGTCCGTAGTATCGGATAATTCGATGAGAGACTCAATCACATCATTCGTATTTTCGCCGCACTCGTCAAGACCGTCAACAACGATAATCACTTGGCCAAAGAACCCAGATATCTTGCCGATTATGACCCTTAACTCATCCGCATCAGGCATCTTATCCAGCGCCCGCGCAGGATGGAGTTCAGTGTAGTATTTCTGAAGCAGCTCAAACGCGTCTTCGCTTTGGCGCGCGAATTGTGATGCGAGGGCTCCAAGGATGTTCACTGGAGTCAGAAGCTTCTCCATCTTGTAGTCACAGAAGAAGAAGGCAACGCCCGTCTTGGAGGAGCTTCGTGAAAGTGCCTCCTGGATTACCGCACCGGCGAGGACAGTCTTTCCACCACCTGGAATCCCATTCAGCCAGAGCCTGGAGTTTGGTGTTTGCAACCATTCGGTGAAGATTTCTGAGCCAAGCAACCAGCCGCCTGTTGTAGGATGGCGTAATCTAATGCTCTGGACGAGGTGTGATTGAGGGTTCGCCTCGGGCTTCATGAAGAAGTCCAAGACAAGTTTTTTTCTATCATCCAGCAATATTTTGGTGTTGATCTCTACTCTCTCAATTGAGGCGACTGCTCTACCGAGCTTTTCGTCACGCTCTTCCTGTTTGGAAAGATGCTTCTGTAATTTGCGCATTGTATCGGCCGAAGTTGCCAACATTAGATTTTCCTTGTGGCGTGAGATGTCTGCGAGGAGATCTTTTGTTTCGGACGCCGAGAAGGGCCACTTTAGTCTTCGCTGAATTCCTTCCCACTTGGACTGACTTTCAAAATTATTCATGGCTTTCTTCAGTCTCTTTTGGATCGTGTCGAGGGTTTGCTGGCATTGGGTGAGGGAGTCCACCCGCAAGGCAGGTTCAAATTCGTCGCCTTCATCTTCCAACTCGCCAGCGAGCGCGCGCAGATGTCGCATTACATCGGATAGTCCATTGATCTCAGTAGAAATCGCTGTGATCTCTTCTTTTGCTCCAGCTGCGGAGCGTGCAAATTTGAATGCATATCGAAAGACAGTATCGGCGAGACTGACGAGTCCAGCAATGCTACCGGATATGGAAAGCGGATCAGCCATTGATCGCTTGGCTTTTTACTCAAGGGCTCTGGGCCTGCGACTGATTCGGCGCGCTGTATTGGTGCCAACCTTCTTTGTCGAGGTGTTTGTTGTAAACCTCAAAATTTCGTGCCTGCGAGTCCGCAATGACAAGAGCAATATCTTTCAGGGGCAGCCTGTTACAGAGCTGGGGATGCACCCGGGAAATGTAGTGAAAGGCACAAACATGAGCAATTATTTCGCACAGCCATGCAGCTGATCCATATCCGCTGCCGAGATAGGTAATGCTGTCGCCAAGCCTTGGAAGTGGAAATAGATTGGCGGCAGAGTACATGCAGCAATGTACCCTGGGGTATATTAATAGCATATCAATAGCCAAAAGAGACATGGCATGGTGTCTTAGGTAGCATTGAGCCTATGCCAGTCCAGGCACTCAGCTGACGGCGAACTGCAAGAAGTGTGGATGATGGCCTGTAGTTGGTTAGTATACGACATGAATCTCCACAGTTGATACAGTTGGTTATTACAAATGGGTAGGCAGAATTAGCGGACCAATTCTGGTCGCGCTGAACCGAATTTGTATTAGCTTTACAAGTGACGAATGAGGGATCAGATCAACGTAAACTGAGCAGCGCCAATAGCTATTGGCTTCGCAGAGTGATGGTGCCAATTCCAGCGCCAAATGCAATCGCTTGGTAGATTATCTTTGCTGAACGTAAAATATAGTGAAGAATATGAAGACAAGTGTGAGTGCGGATGAGATGAAGAAGGCCTGAGTGGGAGATTGGCGGGCGGTGATAGTGGCCTGAAGCATTGGCCAGGTAAGTGCATCGCTTTGACATGTTAGCTATACACTCTGGATCCGACCACGTTCAAGGCTGAGGGGTATTCAAACAGCAGAGGGCGATGGTGGGCAGATGAGTCTGGGATACTGTCAAGGGAGATTGAAACGCCCTCCATCACTCTACTTCAGGGTCTGTATTACTTGTTTGTCTACGAGGGAAATATCGGATCCGGCGCCAAGTGGTTCAAGTACTTTTACCGATCGATTGAGATATACAAAGCTCTTAGCGACGGTCTAGACGAACCAAATCGCCTAAAAGGCGTGTACTGCAGGCGATTTCACAGAGAGAAGCATGCCATTTCGTGGTGTATGTGAGGGTTCTACTGTTGCGAATGGTAATCTCACATGATCGTCTCTACATTCTTCTTTTGACATCATCAAGGAGGTCTACTCAGGCTCTCGGCATGAGGAAGCAGACTGCAAAACCGAAACTCGGCAGAGCATGGCGTGAGGACGACTTCGCTTTGTTGTAGCCGAAATGTGTCGGCTACTAGTGGTTCCCCTTTCCCATGTCCCACAGTGTTCAAAAGTCAGTGTAGGTGAAGGTGAGGGAAGCAGATGCTATACTTAGCGAAATTGTGGAAGATGCCTTGGACTTCATATATCCCGAACATGACAAAAGTCTACCCACGGCTAGACCTCAACGCGCATTAGAGCTCTGCAATGCTCTCATCGATTGGAAGCTCTCTTTGCCGAGCCCTATTAGGCTTGAAGAGGCGGCCTTACCCTCTTCCCTTCCGCTTCAGTGAGTACACCGTCCATTATACTGGATCTCATATCCAAGTCTGAATCACCTTCCCGCAGTACTGATCGAGAAATTATAGGCCTTGGCCACAATTTGGGGTGCTAGTTACTCTTGGGTGTGTGCTGGATTAAAGAGGCCAAATTATAGTTACCACCATTTTGCGCCCTTTTTCCAAGATGACGATAGAACAGTTTGGCTGGTTTGATCCCCGGCAACGATGCCTCACACACGCGTCCAGCCTCATGTCTGTAATATGGACCTTTTGCTCCTTCGCACACATTAGTTTGGAGTACTGGCTCGACCACCCCCTTGGAATCGCTTCTTACATAGTTCTAGATAAGGCCGAGGACGTGTCAACCGGGATGAATACCTTGGTGTGCGCTTGTCAGTGCCTTGACGAGATGAAGGTTTAGCAGAGCCGGTTCCAGAATTCATGTTGGATCGAGAGTTCCAATCAACTCGAATATACAAAAGTATAGACTCAGCTACGAGTGAGAGGGGAACGGTTCACATACAAAGAGAAAATAAAACATGGGAATTGAATCGGAGTGCCCTGCACCAACTTCCAGGTTGAGCACCAGAGCAGTAGCAAAACATACCACAGTTGAAATCTACTGTCATCTTGATAATAGGAAACCACATCAATGAGTGTTCATAAAGAAATAGTCATCTAGGATTAGAAAATGAAAATGCTGTGTGTGTTGGCTTTGAATTAGATGTTGGTTTTGACGTCACAAATTTTCAAAAGTAGTCTGTTGATGACAATCATCGTCAAGTGGTCAACATTAAACCTGGGCACCCATCATAGTCTACTCAGGTCCAATCACTTTTTGATTAGTGGTTTGATATAACTATTTGATTTTACCCATAATCTTTTGTAGCAATTCTTTCAGCCCTGCTTTACCCTACAGTGCCAAGATGGGGTATGTGGCGTTCTCTCGCCGAGCGACCGAGACGAGCTAACCCGTAGTAGCGATTGAGTTTTCTCAGGCTGGTTACGACGGATAATGGATCGGATCAACGGCTCAACGGCCATGAGGGGTCCATTTCCTGGGGTGGGATACTACGCCGGAACGCCACATTGCAACGCAGTATATTGATAGATGATCGATGCAAACCACATGTGAGTCTGCAGTGGACGCATACAACAATACCGGCAGACGCTTGGATGCAGAGGCACCAATCATGGAGCTGTGCCTGTCTGTGTGCCTGTCTGTGTACCTGTCTATGTGCCTGGCTTTGTGCCAAATGCCAAATGTCAAATCCCCGCCAAATGTAAATCACCTGATGGCTCGGCACGCACCCATGAAGAGATCAACAAACCCATAAGTTAGCACCCACCATGCTGAAAGTGGTAAAAGAGGGGCACGAGGCAGGGACACGTATTGTAGGTGGATGGGGGACTGCAAGCATTGACTTGGCAAGTTAAAAAAAAAAGAACCAAAAAAAAAAACATCTCGCAACTTGTCGCTCAAGGCTTGACTCAGGCGTTGCATCCATCTCAGCCGGCTTCAATCTCGTTCCCCACGCAATGTCCAGCTCGTCGGAACTGCAGCGTGAGCGCGAGGTGCAGGGACACTTGCAGAGCTGGCACGCGGCACAGGGCTCGCCTCGCAATGTCGCCCTCAACGTCGACAGCATCCCACAGCTTGCGGCGGGCACCGAGCCCGACGTTGCCTACACGGCCCAGGCCTCGCCCGACAAGGCGCTGTCGGCCTTTGCCCAGCTGGCCGTGCTGCGGCTCAACATCAAGCGAGCCACCGTGTCGCTGATTGACGCCGACAACGAGACCATGCTGTCCGAGGCCACCCGGAACCTGCTCATCGGCGACCTGGGCGCCAGCATCACGGCCAGCAGCACGGCCAGCAGGCGCGGCAACACCAGCGACGACTTGTGGCGTACGTAGAATCCTGTCTCTGTGCCGGGAAGAAGCATCGGGCAACTAACCAGTCATGAGCGGCCTGCTGACAATCGAGATGCACTCATTAGTGGGCTCCGCCACATTCCCACGTTCCCTGGGCCTCAGCGAACACACCCTGACGAGCACCTGCGTCGCCCGTGATCCGGACGGCTCGACCTACACGGCCGCCGGGCTCATCGCCAACGACTGCCGCCTCGACCCGCGCTTCGCCTCGCGCGCCTACGTGCTCGCCGCCGACCAAGCCGTGCGCTTCTACGCCGCCGTCCCCATCATCTCGCGGAGGGGCCACAAGATTGGCGTCTACGCTGTCATGGACGAGGAGCCGCGTGCCGGATTGACCATTGACGAGCTGCACTTTATGCAGAGCGTGGCCCAGGCCATCATGGACCACCTCGAATGGGCGCGGGACCGCGTCGACCACTTCAAGGGCCAGCGCATTGTGCGCGGGCTGGCCGCCTTTATCGAGGGATCATCCGCCGTCGGCGTAGAGCCGAATTGGGTCAGGGATGGGGCTCTCAAACCCACCACGTTGCGTCCACCGCTGATGACTGTTGGTAGGTCGAGGCGGACTCAGCCTCATGTGAAGCAGCACCCTCAAGACGTCGAGGGCGATGCCCCAAACGATGCATCTACTCACAGCCACCACCATGCAGCAATGACATCCCTGCCCAAGAAGGAAAAGCCACCAAAGGCCAACAGTCTTTCCCGCATGTTCCGCCGGGCAGCCGAGGTCCTCCGCGACTCGACTCTTGCCGATGGCGTCGTCCTGTTTGGCGCCACATCTTCCAATGCCAGACGAGTCACCCACGACACCAAGTCTGGTGGATTCCAGTCGTCAGATGACGATGAGCACTCGCCGCATGCTACATCCGGGTCTGAAGGCGTCGGCGTGGATAGCTCCGATTCTGATACGTCACCAACAGCCAGGCCCTGCAAATTGCTCGCTTATTCCCTTCTCGATGAGCGGATACACGCAAACATTGAACAAGGCCCGGCCCTGTCGGTCGGCACCCTCGAAAAATACTTTGCGCTGTTTCCCAAGGGCAAGGGCTTCTCCTTTTGCGAAGAAGGCAGAGGCATTTCCTCCGAGGACGACAGCGCCAGCGACCGGGACCCTATTGGTCGCGCCGAGAACCCAGAGGGCGGTGACCCCGACAGCAGGCCGCGTCCAAAGATGAAAATGGACCATCGCGAGCTTCTCAAAAAGATACCCGGAGCCAAGGCCGTCATCTTTGTGCCGCTGTTTGATTACGTCGAAGATAGACTTGCTGGTGGATGCTTCTTGTGGAGTTCGGTCCCAGGTCGTATGATTAATCTGGATGCAGATCTTTCCTATCTTCGCGCGTTCGGCAACTGCATCATGAGCCAAGTGGCGCGTATTAACAGCCAGAAAAACGACGCTGCCAAAACCACCTTCATTGCCAGCATGAGCCACGAACTGCGTAGCCCTCTGCATGGGATCCTGGGTGCAGCCGAATTCCTCAAGGACACGCATACAGACTCGTACCAGACTGACCTTATCAATTCCATCTTTACCTGTGGAAGGACGCTGCTGGAGACGCTGAACCATGTTCTCGACTACAGTAAAATTAACCATCTCGGCAACTCAGGCCGGAGGAGAGGCGCCAAGCAGCACAAGCTTGCCGCCCTGTCTGCCAGTTCGATAGAGAGTATGAATATGATGGCTGTTGTGGACCTGGGTACCCTTGTCGAAGAGGTGGTGGATGCCGTCGCCGCTGGCTACACCTTTAAAAACCTCACCCGCACATACCACAACGGTGCATCGAGGGTCAAGAGAGGTGAGCCGACAGGACTCTTACCTGCTGTTAGTGTCCAGGCCCCGGGAGCCGAGGACAGCGTAACTGTCATGCTGGACATTTGCCCAAAGATACCTTGGATGGTACGGACCCAACCTGGCGCGCTCCGCAGAATTATCATGAACCTCTTTGGAAATGCGTTGAAGTATACGTCATCGGGTCATGTACTGGTTTCCTTGCGTGGACAAGTCAGGGACGACGGATCAAAAGTCGATGCATTGATCAGGGTGGTCGATACCGGAAAAGGCATGTCGGAGGAATTTCAGCAGAACCGGCTTTTCCTGCCCTTTAGCCAAGAAGACTCGTTTCAACCAGGCACTGGCCTTGGACTGAGCATTGTCAAGCAAATCGTCAAATCGCTCGGGGGCGCGCTGGACCTCAAGTCTCAACAGCACAAGGGCACTGAGGTGACTGTGCGCCTCCCACTCGTGCCAGTTCGTGATGAAGCATTTCCCCAACCCGACGAAGCGATTGATGGCATCGTTGAAAAGACAAAAGGCTTGCGCCTGATGGTTGTCGGTAGCGAAGAGAGCTCCGAGTTGCCGTCTCTTACCCCGCACGTCCGCATGCGCAATGAAGTTCTTGCTGACACTTGCTCCAAGTGGTTCCAAATGGACATTGTCAAAGAGGGAGAGATGGGAGCATCGGAGGCTGACATGTATCTCCACTGTGAACCACCGCCGGTGCATTCGTTGGAAAAGCAATTGCTTAATGCTACGCGGAAATCGAGTCACAAGATCAACACTCCCATGATTATCGTATGTCAGAGTGCGGAAGAAGCGGCCAACGTATCACGGCATCATCTCAAGTCGCTCGCTAAATTTTCGCAGATTATTGAGGTGATACCACAGCCGTAAGTGGACGTGTCACTATAAAGACTCTGATGGGTTGACTGACTTTAAATAGATGTGGCCCCAGAAAGCTGGCAAATGCCTTCAGGCACTGCCTAGAAAGGGTGCAGAGATTGGCTGAAGAGGGTCATAAAGAATGCAAAGTGCTAGAACACCCTCAAGCAGAGGAACAGCCATTACAGACTAACGTTATCAGTGATGAGAAAAGGGAGCCAACATGTGTGGTCCCTGTAGTCCAAGACAACCAACCAGTCGAGCCCAAATGTGAAGACGTAGTTGTATCACCATTAACATCGGCCCCATCACCGGCAGCCAAAAGTCCTGAACCGGTTTCTGTCCCTGAACAGAATCTAGAGCCGGTCGGGACGGAACAAGAACAGGCCGAGAAAGACAAGATCACTAGAGTGCTTCTTGTTGATGACAACGCAATCAACTTGAAGTTGCTAGTCATGTTTATGAAGAAGTGCGGCTTCGCTTATGAAGAAGCTCAGAACGGCCAGATAGCGGTGGATAAGTTCAAGGAAGCCTGCGTCGACAGCCAGCGGTTCGACTACATCCTCATGGATATCGGAATGCCTGTCATGGACGGAATAGAGGCAACCAAGCAGATAAGGGAGCACGAGCGTGAAAATAAGCTGGCTCTCACAAACGTCATTGCCCTGACTGGATTGGCGAGTTCCGATGCACGACGCGACATCATGTCGGCGGGTGTTGATGTTTTCTTGCCCAAACCGGTTCGATTTGGAGAGTTGAAAAAGATGCTTACGCCGAGATGAAATAATAAATGAGGATTTACTGGGTATACTGGGGAACGGATTTGGTTCAACTATGGAACATGATAATTAAACATGTTAAGGTATCTCTAATCATTACTTTGGACTTCAATAGCAGTTTTAACATTAGCTAATAATGGATAACTCACATAATATTTCTCTCTTAGGGTACTTTAATACCTTACATCCATGTCAAGCGCGGTTTCTTGGCCATTTTCGTTTTCGCCCTCATCTTTGTTCTATTCCATAGTTGGAGAAATCAAGAGCTTCTCAGTGCACCTTGACCCATTTGGAAGGTTACTAATAAAGGGTTTAGATTAGGGTATTGATTTCCATCGTATTGGCATGTACTCATCACACTGTACACAAATTTTGCGCCCTACATGCTGGGTTAGGCAATAATGGGTACACTATCTTGAAACATGTCTTACTCAGCTTGACTGAAATAAAACACACGCAAGTAAGCCTGTTGATTTGACTATTTCCATGCATCATGCTGACCGTCAGTGCAGAAGAGCAAGTCAAAGCCCCGCATAGCAGTAGCACCTATGTATCACTCTGCACTCTGCATCACCCTGCTTAATTCCACACAATACACAAACTGGGCTGCCAAGTTAATCGGTGAGAGAGTTCGGCAGCTCGGAATGTGAGTCCTCCGCAATTAGGCCACCCAAAGCCTGTTCCTGTGAACTGCGGTATGCTTGTCGCATCGGACTAAGCTAGTAGACGACCGCATTTGGTGGTGTGGGTGTCAAAGTGGCCTAGCTTCTTTGTTCTGTGTGGGTATAAAGTCGCCGCTGGCACTGCAGCTTGGAAACGGAGAGAGTCCGAGTGTGCGAACCAGTTAATGCGGCGAGAAGGCAAGCGGGTGAAACATTGCGCGTGGCATGAAAAAGGCACATTTCCCTCACAGTCGCATAACAAGCAACAACATGCAGCTATTCTAACGCATTATCTAGCACTAGAGTTATTCAACACATGGCTCTTTGTTCTGTTGCCTATGGCCTCTGTGGATTCTATCGTCGTATGATATCTACTTTGCACCCGAGTGGACGCGAATATTTCAACTCGTCACAGCAATCAAATGGCACCCGACCAGAAATTGATGTGACCAGACCAAGTTTATGAGCTCATTGCCATTCACGAGGCGTGGTGCTGTGGTCAGTCATCGGATGGTTATCCATTTTCAAACGAGCCATACAGTGCAAAGGCATTGTGCTGGACACCACCATGGTAAATTTGGCGGTCCCATAAATGGATAAGACATGGTTGCACTAAATGTCAGCTGCGACAGGGTGCGCCTTGTAGTGGAAGACCACTGGTGTATTTCACACACCGTATGTCGGGTTGAATATGTACTGTCTTTGGATTATCATCTGGTCTAAATTTAATTGGTAGTGTCTTGGTTGGTGTCAGGCTGTCAGCTAGTTAGCTCTTATTCTACCCCTCTCGCTTTCGCACTATGGATTCAACACCAAGTACGCACAACGGTGCGTTCTCATGGCTGAACAAACTCTTCAGCCGGATCTTCCACTGTAGGCACAGATTGACACGAGATATTTAATGCAATTAAGCCGGCCTCAATTAATCTACCTGCACGGTTGCTAATGATCGTTGTGACAAAATTACCCTGCATCACATTGCATTATCTGATTCAAATCACCAATTCCTTTCTACTGAGGCTACTTCCCAAACGAAGCCACATGCAATGAAATTCTCTCATTCAACCCCGAAATGTAAGGCGTCGTCGCACTCATACTCTTGTATTTATTAACACCTGACAGGTTTGCTGCCCGAAAAGATGGCTTTTTATGATGGGGCGGAAAAAGAGTCGGAGAAATTCTCTTGTTCTGCTGGAGAGATTGACATCAGGCCGAGATTGGCTGATCTATATCTTGGCGATACTGAGGCAGGCTCAGATGTCGACAGCCACGATGAATCCTCGCTCGAGGATTTTGACACATATGCTGAAAAACAGGACCATCAATTTCAAAGTACACTTCCGGATCTGGTGCAATTATTACTCAACATGATGTGGGCATGGGCCGCTTCTGCGCGGTATGTCACACCATCTAATGAAACGGCTACGCTTTGCGACATGGCCATAGAAACGACCCTGCCATCATCACCCGCCTCTTTACAGAGCATGAGCGGCCACGACTCGCAACTCAAGCCCGAATCTCTCGTAGACGGTTATTTTGAAATGGCCTGTCCATTCTATCGGTTTGATCCAAGTAGACATGAAAAGTGTCTCCAAACCAAGCAACTTCGATGCGTTGAGGACGTCGTAACCCATCTCCAGCGAGATCATATGATGCCCGCCTATTGCCCAAATTGTTTTCAAACATTTGGTAGTATGATTATCCGCGACTGCCACACTCGTGCTCGAAACTGCAACCATGGCGCCTGGACAAGGCCCGACGGCCTAAATAGGGCTCAGAGGCAGGAAGTCGAGGAGTGTTCCACACACCATGGCACCGAGAGAGAAAAGTGGTACTGGGTATGGGATATTCTCTTCCCCGAAGAGAAAACTGATGAGTCAATTTATCTAGAGTACGGCATTGAGAGGCAGGTCTGCATGGTACGAGATTATTGGGATGCGAATGGCAGCGATTTGGTTCAGAAATATCTTTCCAATCGCGGCCTGATCCCGCCACACCCACCTTACGAGGAAAAGGCCATGACCAGATTTTGTAGAATTGTTTTCAAGTCTTTACTAGACGAGGTATTTGAGCAACGAGAATTGTACGAAGAAGATGCCGGGGATGAGCAAATCATGCACGAGCGGCTGGAAGAAAAGCACACACGAGGAAATTAGGGCGGTTGTTTATTGGTTATTCAATAGTTGTTCAATGGTTTTTCAATAGTTTTTCAATGGTTTTCCAAATCATTGTTCAGAAGAAGGTAGTTTGGCGGCAGGATTGATATTATGGGCAAGGAACCATATGGTTTGTATTTGTACATGATTACGGGGTAAGCATTGTGCATATCAATGTGAATGAATGACTTGAAAGGAGAGTGGTAGGTGGATAACATGACTCATAAAAGAAGAAAACAAAACCAGTGAGAGGTGAGGGTGAATACAACAACGCTGAAGATTTTGATAGCTGTCCTGTCCCCGTGCTGTGTGCATGGGAACCTACCTATACTTTCCCCGACAGTTTCTCCCTTGCAAACCACTAAGCTTACCAAAAACCTGATTATTCGTCCTTTCAACACAAATTGGGATCTAGCAGCTCCTCATCAAAGGCCACGTAGGGGAACGAGTGGGTGGCTGTAGTGCTATGGTGAAGTTGGGGAGTGTGGGTGCCAGGTCCTCCCTGAAAACGTCGGTGATTGTACTCAGACTGCAAGGGATCCATGGTTACGTCGGCATGAGGTAAATCTGAAGATGTGCCAAGGCTGGAAATATTCGAATGTGCCATAGAGAAGTTTGTGGCGGTGTCGTGAATGCCCGTCCAGCGGCCATGTTGAGCGGCCTGAGCTATTGGCTGCCCACTCGGTATGATAGTTCCTACCATGGGGCTGGCCTGGCCGAAGGCGGTACCATGCCGGTGCGTATTATCAACCGAGCCCGAAATGGTGCTTCCGTGCATCGCCCGGGGTGCAATATGACCATGTATCTGGCCATATTCGACCTGGGCTGGATTGTGGGCCAAGGCGCCCTCGTTGACGACAGCCGGAGCAATGAAGATGGCGGAACCAACTGAGTTCACAAACTGCACCATGCTTAGGTGGTTGGAATCAATACCAAAGTAGTGCCTGACTAGCCTGGGCAGTGCCTCATTGAGTTGTGGTTCCATGAGGGCACGAGTGAGAATTGCAGCGTAATACTCGGGACCATCCGCATAGGGAGATCCGGGGGGCGTCAGATCGGGATACAGTCGCCTCCATAAACAGAACCACCGATCTTTGTGATCCAGAGGGCTTGGGAATTTGGAACGCTTGATGGTTTCGTCCAGTTCTTCACCATCCATGACATCGAACCTCTGGGGTGCGTTGTGTCGACAATCTCCCAAGTGACTTTCCCTCAAGCCAGTCGTGTCGAAACACTCGTAACATTGCGGGCAGTACAGATTCCGGTCTACGGTGTGCTTTCTTTTGAGATGCTGAACCAGGTCGTTAAATCGCTTCATGACAGCTACCCAGCATGGTGAGTGATCTTGAGGATGGGCGACACAGAAAGGACACGCCCAGGACCTCGAATTCTTATTGCTTCCTTTTCCGTCGTCGTCATCATAGCCGTTGGCCTCTTCTTGGTCACCAGTCACGCGTTCAGGGTGACCTATTCTTTTGTTTTGCTGTTGACGCTGGCCTCCCGCCCGCGACTGATGCGTTTCATTCCTGGAGACTCGACCGCCTCTCACGCGGTGCTGACCCCCACTTGGTCGGCGTGTGGCTTGTGTAATAGAGACAGGAGAGTTGAAGAATGGGTGATAAGAGATGCCATTGACTGGAATGGATGAAGAGCCAGAGCCACGATTCCAAGTAAGCCGGCTTTGTAGAGGGCTGGTAGGCGTGAGAAGTTCTTGCGACTCGGGTTCATGGCGGGTGTAGTTATTGAGGTAGGAGGCTGGCAGTTGCAACCCATACATCTCGGCATGGGCGATTGTCCCAGGTGCAACAGCCGTCTCTACTTCTGGTAAATCTGACACATTAGCACATTCGAAATGGTTGCATGGCCAATAATATGGACAACTTGGGTCTGGTATACCTTTATGGTCTTGGCCCCCATTGTAATCTACACTTGACGCGGATCGTGGCGGTGGCTGGGCCTGGTAAATTGGCAAATCGGAACGTATGTTGGGTGTGTTAGGATGATACATGGTGATTGACAAAGGGAATTGGGCTAGGTACACAAATTCCAGAATGATGAGAGACGATGGAGGGGAGAACACGCACTTTTGAGACACGTTAATATTTTGCTAAAACCAGGAGTGAGTCTCGGCTTCACGGTAGAAAATATTAAACGTCGATAATATATAAAGTGAATGCGTAGTACACAGGTGTGTGGCGTAATGCCCAAGCAGACGCTGCGCGGCCTGCCCTGACTCTATTATATGGGAAAACGCCTTGAGGGTTATGGATATTTGTTGGATGCAGTCGCAGGGATAGAGCCGACGGTTGCTATTGGACATGTCCCAATCATCTAACGGCGCCGTTGTGCAGGTCGGGATCCAGAGATGCCGCAGCGCTTAGCGTTCTGGCAACTTTGCCCGCGCCAGATGAAAGATGGAGCTGGTGGTGGTGTGGAAACTGTCATTCCTTAGCGCCATCCAAAGATGTGTTGCCAATCTAGCCAAACGGAGGGAGACGGTGACGGCGATGAGCCGCAAAGGAGGGCGGGAAAAGAGAGTTGGTCGGCGTAATCAGTCCCTCGCCCGCCAGAAGCCAGGTTATGACTGGACAAATGATGTTTCAGCAACAAAGCGAGCCTCCTCACCCTTGCTCAAGACCGTAGCTGGCCGGATTGAGAACAGGGCCGGGCCTCATATTTCTCTCGGGCCAGCACGAGGGTGATGGACAATAACCTCCGGTCCCGGCGGGGCAAATGAATGCGACGCCAAAGTGCTTGCGCAAAGAAACAAGGGTTTTCTTCCATTTTTTCAGGCTGAAGGCTTAGAAGAAAGGTCCACGAAAACTGGAAAAATCAACTGACCCGCCCGTGTGGGCAGGCGGATGATCTATCCCCTTGCCAATTTGCACACTTGTGTCGAGAATGCAAGAGGGCGATTTCACGTGAACCGGATGATGTTACTTTTTTTTTCATTTTCCTCTTTCGTCTCTACAGTTGTGGCATCAGATGTTTTTGCAACTGCCGGCCCAAACCAGGCTGTGTCTAACTGAAGAGTTTGCATTGGCACACTGAGCGACGAAGAATTAATTCTTCTATAAAACCCGTGGCAAAATAGGACTGATCGCGAAATGGAACTCCAGACGACTTCCAAATATCGCGAATGCGCTAATGAACCATGCCTAGGTATATATAATCATCTCATGACAGGGTCAAAAATAATAGAGCGACCAGTGAATACAGTGGTAATTGGGCAACGAACGGCTGAATTGCACCAAATCTGGTGCATGCTGTTGGTTGCAGCCCACTAGCTCCGAGCGTTGGGCGGCTAGAGGAATGATGATCGGCCGATATAGAGAGGACAGCAGCCCAAAAAAGACGCGAGATAAATATGGCGTAGGTAAGGCGATGATAGATGGGGCATCTTTGTGTGTTTTTATTTCTAGGCCTTGGTGGGAAAAGATTCATGTTGGGCTTAAGCGTCGTTGAGCTGGTTCCCTTCGGGCCACTGGGGATTATGAAGGACACTCACTAATTGAAGCTGGTCTGCTTATTTCTCTACGTCGATACATACTTTGTACCATGCATGATGCGTTGATGGCCTCGGACGCTTCTCGCCTCTACTCTTCTCGCCTCTACTCTCATCCTGCTCACCGTAGAATGTAACCTTTTGACGTGTTTTGTTTTGGGCCTCGGGCGACGGGTCACTCGTGTTGTCCTATCACATGCCCTTTTTGTTGTGGCTTATGGTGTGTGCACAAATGTGCGAACACCACCCCTGACTATTTAGTCTCGAATGTGAGCTGGCCCGCATTGCTTCCACAACTTTGGAAATGAGCCTTTTTTATTGTTGAGAATTGACATGGCGTCACTAGAACCAGAAGCTCGTTGTCCGATAATCGGAATTTTAAAAAAAAACTTAAACAAAATTTGCCCTGTTTTTTTGCTGCAGCTTTGCCACCCAAACCCCCACCTGTACTTCTCAACTCTTTTACTACCATCAGTACAAGGCTGAACAGTCAACACCAAGGTATAATCCAACAACGCCTTGCTGTCTCAGCTGCAGATTTTGTTACTCCAGAATCTAAAAGGAGGGCCAAAGATCCGTACTATGTACACCAATTGACGCACTCACCCCTTCTGTCTGCACAGAATTAAGTCAATACCTCCCGTGGGTTTCTCAGTGATGAATTGCACTCGAGTCTCAAAGTCTCGATGCCAGAAAGATCCGCCACCCCACGAAAGATTGGCCCCAACGCCAATTGCTTCACTAGGCCGTGTCAAAAAGCAGACGTGCCAAGGCAAGGGCCCAGTAAAGCTCAAGAGCAGGCGGCCAACCGAGCAAGCGGGGAATGATTCAGAAAATTGCAAGAACAAGCACGAAAACGATATCACAATAGCAACATATGCCTGCCCCTTTTACAAACGGTCGCCTGTACATCACATGGGATGCATGACACTCAAGTTGACTCGGCTTCGAGATGTCCGACAGCATGTCCAGCGACGACATGCCCACTCTCAAACTTCCGAGGGAGATGTTCCAGGCCACATGTGTGTTGACCAGTTTCTCTCCCAACCAGACATTGGACATGACGCTTTTAAAAAATTATCCGAACATCGCGTCAATCAAAAACAATCCGCCGACGAGAAATGGTACGAGCTATGGCGCATTCTTTTTCCAACGCACCCAGAGCCTTCGAGCCCTTATGTCGGCTCTGTCGTTGCTGAGGCTGCTACTTTGATCTGTGATTTCTGGGTTCAAGAGAGCCCACAAATACTCCCGGCATTCTGCGGCCTCAAGGGAATGACGAGCACGGGAGAAGAGAATTTCAGCGAGCTCTTGACCTTTGTCGCCGACCAGTTCCAGAGCAGAATTGAACAGAGCTCCCCTGGACCTAATCACGGCTCCCACCATGACAGTGCATTGCAACAACACACCACTTTTCCTCCACCTTTAGGCAAGATTAGCCTTTCCGAGGAGGCAACATCTTCTGGGTGCACAACCCCTCAGGTGCCCTGTTCCTTCATTGAGGATTGGACGGTTCAATGGCCAATGTGGTCTGAGGGACGAGATTCGCTTGCAGATCAGCAGCAATTGGATCCCATCTCAAATTCCCAGCTCATGACGTTTTGGCAAACTAGTATGATTTATGTCGACAACCCAGCGCTGGACACTCTCACAAATGAAGTTCAACCATCTAAGCCGTTCCCCTTTGACAGCCCGCACTTGGAGATGGTTGGAATCATTCAATAACAGAGTGATGGCCAATCGGAAAGTCCTTTGAGTTTCTTTCAGGAATCAGAAAGAACCGGGGTCGATTATATAGCGCTATGAGATGATGGAGCGGTCGTCCTAAGTGTATATTGACGTCGGGTGTACTGCAGCGTAACGCTTTCTATGCCTCCGTAGACTTTTCTTTTCTTCTTTTTTTTTGGGGGGTACAATACCGTATTATCTCACGATATTCATAACTGTTCTGGAGACCAAATCGACTCCACAAATTGCGGGATGCGTACAGATAGCGAATTAAAGACCGGCGTTTGCTGCATAAAAAGTAAAGATGGTATCCACAGCATTTATGAATGAGAATTGCCATTTGGCGTAACAGCTATTGCTAGTTGGCATAATAATCTCATGTGACTAGAAAAAAAAATTTCTAATAGTCTCTTTTTTACTCTTTTTCCTTTCTTTATATACCAATAAATATCCTAAATAGGTTAGCCTACTTTTAATAGCAGCCGCAGCCTACCTTTAACAACAGCCGCAGCACGTTCAATAGCGGCCGCAATGCATTCAACAGCAGCCACAGCGCATTCAACAATAGCTATAGCCTACCTTCAATAGTAGCTATAATGCGTTTAACAGTAGCTATAGCATATTTAATAATAGCCGCAGCCTGCCTTTAACAGCGGCCACAGCCTACCTTTAACAGTAGCTACAGGGGGGTTTATATTATGTGATGTTGATGAAAGAGATAGGTTACATTATGGAGCAAATTGCTAAGGGATTAAGTGAACGGAATAATATTGTTCTGGGATATACGTGACCAAAAAGTGGGTTATTACGCCATCTAGCAATAGCTATTACGCCAAATAGCAATTCTCTTATGAATATCGTGAGATAATACGGTAGCATAGCGTCGTTTTCGACTTACCTTTTAACTCTCAATTTCCAATGAAACTATTGCAGTACACTGATTTTGTAGCATAAGTTCATAACCCTGTTTTTAGAATCACATGCACAACAGCGTGGCGATAGTATAATGACTGATACATATTGACATGTATCGGGATGGAAATGCCGATAGTAGTACTGACAATACCGTTAGTAATGCCATCCATCCAACTAAGGTTCTCGTGTATCTGATCCATCTAGTCGCGCGTAAAATACACAACGTTCACAAAACTACCCCAAAATGATCATTTCCCAGTTACTCTCAAATTGTAACCAATCCGTCTCCTCAATAACCGCAACTCCGAGACGACTCCACACACCAGCCTGAAAGCTGTTTTCTTTTACAATCATAATGTTAAGCTTTCCCGTCTCTTCGTGTTGGCTAATGTTATAAAATCTCGAGATTATAATCAAGTCCAGGGTGGATTCTGCCATTGCTTGTGGGATTTGAAAATCTGCCACCTCTTCATCGAGAATCGGCGACGAATGCCTGGAAAATGTCACCAGGTCATCTTCTGACAGTGAATTCAGATTTCCCGTAGAATGGGACAGCGTTATCGGACCCCGAGAGATGACTATTTCATTGGGGAAATTTGATGGCAATTCTAATATGCCATCACCGACTCTGATGGAGAGCATACTGTTACTGAACCACCCTTGAACCTGGGCATGGCTTGTTCGAAAAACAAGGCGCCCGGTGTCGTGCACAGGAAGATCCAAATCCAGAACTAATAATCTCTTCTCTAAAGTATCAAGACCACTTTGGTTTGAGTTTCTTTGTTTGTTTGGGGGGAGTTTTATCGGCCCTGTAACGGTGGTCTCTCCCTTCCACGTTGAGATGGAATCTGCTCTGGTGATATCATCTTGCTTGGTGAGCTCTACCTTTATGTGTTGGGGTTTGACTGCCAAGCTGCTCGTGTTATGAAGTGGGCGAACGGTTCCATCACTCATCAACGAGTAAAACAGCAACTCCGACTTTGATCCATCACCTCGTGGGCTTAAAGCAAGAGACCGGTTGTAGATGTTTGCACCAATAAATCCAACCCAGCCCAGCCAAGTCCAGCTAGGATACGGTATTTTATGAGCAATGGACCCATTTAATAAAACCAGTTGCATCTCATTGCGACGTGATGTTCCATTTTTCCAGACCAGATTTTGGTCAAACCTCACAGTCGGTACGCCCCAAAAGACATCCTCGTTGTGAAGATGTTCAAACCTTCGGATGATGCCAAAAAATGCAGAGGATGCATCGCTGGGAAATGTGAGTTTTCGTGTGCTGTATTGCGTGATATAAGTCCCAAAAGCCACCTTTGAAAACTTTGCATCGCCGTCATCCCATTCATCATTGCACTTCAACGCTTGGGGAAGAACCCATGCACTCGGCTCAGTGGGTTCGAGTATGGTCTCTTCATCCCATGTCGAGCTTTCACAGAGCCAGTAGGTTTGTGATGGACAAACTACCAATGCGCGTCTGGATAGAAGTCTTTCTTGGAATGTCCATCCTCTTTCGTTCCACACTGAATATTGCAGTGAATCTTGGTCGGACAGAGCCGCGATGGTGGAGAGGCAGAGTCCGTCCGGGGAAATTTGTATAGTGCGGTGGAATATGTCTCGTGGTTGTCTAGGCAGGCCGGCCAATCCAGATTCTGCATCACAGCCGGATACAGCCAAAATGGTCAGAATGGCACCTGAATAGACACAGTCCATGCGTGATGTCTGCATATTCAGGTCATTCGCGTCATCTTGAAGAATACAGAGCGAATCTACCCAAAGATACCGCTCTCCTAGATCCAACGTAAGAGACATTGCGTCCAAAATGGTTTGTGGAACCGTAATCATGTCGAGCCCGTTGACTTCTTGGAGTCTTGATTGATTGCGAGTTGTTAAACATCTCCGACGGTGAAGGCCGTGTTCCTCCTCATTGGCACCCCACACGTAGCTTAGAGCGAGATAACGGCCTTGTGGCGGCAAATCTACAACCCGACGTTCGGTCACATCAATGACGCGAAGTGTCAGATGGTTCCATACATCTCCACTAGCATCTGCCCAGTCCGGGTTGGCACATCTGTGCCCATGAACGTCCTCGCATTGATGTAACCAGCCTCTAATCCTCGATGTATCTATGAGAAGGCCAACCTTTCGCCCGGATCCCACTGGAGAAATCGTTCGGCTTGAGTGCTTTGTATCATCGGCGATTTGATGATTATTCTCCCAGCTGGCCTGGAGCGTGACCGCATCAGTTGCCGAGAATGTGACCCATGGGGACGGCGACAGCGTTACTAAGAGACGGTAAATGTACAAAGATTTCCCTCGTTCTAGGTCAGCCTGTTCTATTGTATGCTGGGTATTTTCGACGTTTTCATTGAAGTCAGAAATGTTATCCTGACTGCAAAAGAATGTTGGCGTGATATGGCACTCGATAGGTTGTTCGAGCCATGTGACAGGCATCCCATATTTTGAAATGTCATCGTTTCGTGTGGAGTGGGCCGCTTGTTTTGATTCATCAACCGCGTTTCCATCGCCGTCATCATCTTCATCGTCTGAACTATCACTTATATATGAATAATAAACATCCGACATGTGCCTGGAGGGTGTGCGGCGATAGCGAGCCCTTAGTGCATCGACAATGAGGCTACATAACTGGCACCGATCAGACCGTTGAATCATGTCCTCGAGGACTCCCAGCGATATGCCAGGTGGGGGTTCGCTTCCATCGTCGTCCTCCCTATACACGAGGGATCGTAAATTGAGTGCTGCGCACCTAGTGCAATATTGGCCTATTAACGGTGTCATTCCGCAGAAGATGGACAAGTAGATAGATGATACAAAGGAAAGACTTGGTTGTTTTTTTTTGCATTCACTAGTATTGCGGGATTTTGACCTCATCAGCCCTACCCACTAGTCCAAGCGGCTGACATCTTAGTGAGGTTGCCTAAATTAAGCTAATATTTAAACCAACCGAAATGAGCCAGTTCATTATGATGTATACTTTTCGTGGTGGACTTTTCGAATTTATTAATCGACGTTGACCGAATAGATTGGCGGGGGCTGTTGCGGCAAGGCCTCTATATTCTGGCTTGGCACCTTGCAGCTGTGTTTATCTCCAACTTTTGTCCATCCAGATCGGATGACCCTACTGCACTTCTAGTTGAGTGCAAGGCACAGGACGGAGTCGCGGTGCATGTGCTAGCGACAGGGATGTTGTTTCCGACTTTGGTTTCGGCTCGTAACTTGCCTTTAGTTTACATGCCGCCCGTCCGATGGTTGTGCCTGAATTCGGCTGCACCCGAGGCCTCCGCCAAACGCTTCCCAGCCAAAAATTGCTACCTTGTCCGAAACCCCGGTAGCCAAGCATTGCGGGGGAGGTGATTTACTGGAGGAAAAAAGAAAGCTCGATACGCCTGACCAAACGTTGAATTTAGACTTGTGCATCCTGGGCAATGCATCCTTTACCGCCTGTCTCAAAAAGGCAGGTAGTCGGTCCAAAGATCCTTTGTCTCCTCATTGATAACGCTACCTTCTGGAAAAGATTCGCACTTTTGTCTCGTATCAAAGGCTCGGGGATCGACGTCGAGTGTCACCTAACGAGTTGGGTAGGTGGCTTCTGCGATACTGCTTTGTGATAGGCCAGACATATGAATAAGTGCAAATTCCATGGCAACAGACATCACATAAAGCCCATGTGACAAGAGAGGCTGTACCAAGAATATAGCGAGAAGTCATCTATGTATATATCTACCCACAATCTGCCCAGACTACAGCGCTGGGTCTGGCCATCGGGAGCTTTGGTACGCAAATAGAAACGATGAAGTTCATCACCGCGATAGGGCTTCTTCTGCCCTTTACCGCAGCAAAGGTGTCGTACGATGGCTACAAAGCGTTCAGTATTGATACCGGTGACGATTATAACGAGGTCCAGAGCCTACTGGCAGACCTGAAGACTGTCTCCCTCAGCTGTGAAAGCAACCGGCAGACTCTTGAATTGGCCGTTGCACCCGAGAGCCTCGATGCCTTCCAAGCCCTCGATCTCAACACCACTCTCATTAGCAGCGACTTGGGTGCCGAGTTTGCTGCTGAAGGGGATTTTGAACCTTATGACCGTCAGTTAATAGGCAATTCTTAACCACCAGTCTCTTCAAAGTCGACTAACAGCGTTTTGCAGCTATCATGAGGCTTCAAGACGCAGTTTCTGCTTTGCCTGACATCTCCTACTTCAACTCGTACCATACTCTGGACCAGCACCTCCAGTTCCTCAGCGACCTCCAGGCGTCGTTTCCAAGCAACTCTGAGATTTTTTCCGCTGGAAATTCGGTTCAAAGCAGGCCCATTCGCGGTATCCATCTCTGGGGTTCGAGCGGGAAGGGCAAGAAACCGGCCATCATCTGGCACGGCACTGTGCATGCCCGCGAGTGGATCACAGCACCTGTGAGACATACTGCCTGATGTTGAATTTCATTCAAAATAATTATTGCTAATATCTATCAGACTGTCGAATACATGACTTATCAAATCATTCAAGGCTATCAGAACAACGACGCCGTCATTCGCAGCACGCTTGACAACTACGACATCTACGTGCTTCCAATTGTGAACCCAGACGGTAAGTTCATCATTCAGTTTCTCAGATGAATTAATATATGACAACTAATCACATAATCTATAGGCTTCGCTTACACAACAACAAATGACCGTCTCTGGCGCAAGAACCGTCAGAGCCGCTCTGGCCAATCTTGCGTCGGAACGGACGTCAACCGCAACTGGCCCCACCAGTGGAATATTGCCGGTGGCTCGTCGACCAATCCATGTGATGAGACCTACCGTGGCCTTGCGGCCGGCGATACGCCCGAGAACCGTGCCTTGGTGAACCACACCAAGAGCATCGCTGACAGTACCGGCATCAAATTCTACGTTGACTGGCACTCTTATAGCCAGCTCATCCTTCTCCCCTACGGGTACAGCTGTTCTGCGAGTGCCAGCAACCTCAACAAGCAAATGACTTTGGCGGGCGGAGTCGCTAACGCCATTCGCGGCGTAAATGGGCTCAGGTTCCGATACGGACCTACCTGTCAGACCATCTATCAGACAGCTGGTGGCAGCAATGATTGGGCATTTGACGTTGCCAAGGCTGAGCTGGCTTGGGCCCTTGAACTGCGGCCAGCATCAGCCAGTGGAGGTGGCTTTACTGTACCCCCGAGCAACATTTTGCCATCTGGTAAGGAGATTTGGGCGGGCATGAAATATCTATTCTCCCAATTCTAACCGAATGGTTATGATAAGAATGATGAGTACTGAGATTGGGGCTGAGGTCAATCTACCGCCCTAGCCTTGTGACTGTAAGCCATTCTTTAAAATATCATTTAGAATGGTTTGAATGAGAGTTCTGCAGGCTGCTCAAGATATCTATTTTTAGGGCGATAAGCAGAATTAGTTTACATGTGAAAACGAAGCAAACCGAGTATGTCCAACCGCGAAAAGGTTTATCTAGCGTATCCCATGATTAACAAAGAAGTGCATACGTAAATTTAACACTAATCAGTGAAAATCCAGAGAGATTAGATTGTAAGAAAAAACCCTTATCGATATCCTGAATCTCACTATCCTTTCAATGTCTGAATTTCTATTTCGTTTTGCTCAGTCATGTTCTCAAATTTATTTGTAAAAAAATCAACCGTGGGCTCAACCAGGCAGTAGACCTAGTAACACTTTTATAGTACAACCGCTTTTTGGATACCTACCTGTCATGAAACTTTGATCTCTTGTGGCGAGGAGGTCGGCATAGGCAGGGCAGAGGTCAAGAAGGGGTTCGACGATGACGAAGGTGCACACTATGTCGACGAGAGCAATCAAGAGGCACGCAAGGAAGGGATTTAGTCCGTTCCGCATTTTACTATCGATGGTCAAATACTAGATGGAACCGCTGATAGTCATGTTTGGTTCCATATTCTGGCCAAATATTTAAACAAGCTGAATTGATAAACCTTGATATTTTTAGACTCCCTTTTTTAACCCCCATTCGAAATGTTTGCAGTCGGGTATGCGACTGGCCAAAAGTTAGGACAGGACTAGCTTATATTATGGCTGAAAAATCGTAAAGAAAATTGATACATTCTCTCACCTCACTGCTCAGCTAATTGAAATCAGAATGCGATAGATGCATCCGGCAAGCAAAACGTCACAACAGATATGTCGAGATGTATTTTTGATGACAGGATTCTGGATATATTTTCTATATAAATTCAATTCAAAAGAGTAAGTTTTAACAATCATGGCTTCTCAAGCCACTGATATGTTGCCCTCAGATTCTAGTCTTCTTTCACATGATGCTGTTTCTGCGCCATCCGAAAATCATGGTGCATTCATATACTCGTGCACTAATCCCCAGGCCATCCCTCGACAACAGCCACCCACAGCCACAGACAGCCACAACCAGATTTAAATTTTGCACTAGCGTATCCTAATGCGGAAAGGCTTGTATGAATCATTTCGATTCATCATCTATCAGCCGTTTGCAAGGGGGTTTTTGGCCATGGAAAAAGGGAGGCGCTGACCAAACAAGAGGATTGAAGATTCTGATTAGTCAAAATGGAAATAGCCGTGTAATTAATGCTGTAGAGGATTATGTCTCTGACGTAAAAGTATTCACCATGAGTCGAAAGCCGGCTCGTCAAACCGCTCAACAAGGGCATTCTTAAAACAAACGCTGCGCGCTCATTCATCTGCTATTTAGTTACATTCATTAATTCATTAATAAGTCCCCACACAACTGCAATACCCCCATTTCATTAGCATATTCCAGAGGATCCACAAAACCGTTGTGATTATGACTGCCACTAGCCAGAGTACTGTCACCAGCAGCATGGAAGGCCTCCGACCTCCTCCAAAGACCAAAATTGAGTACTTTGAATCGGACACCAACTTCAAACCTCTTCCCAAGTATGGTCACCTCTCAGAACCAACGCCGGAGTGGGCGGCGCTTGGTTCAAGCATTGACAAGACCTTTGAATCGTTTCGAAGTACTCCTGATTGGAAGACCTATCTGTCTCTACGGGGCCTTCCTGACGCGCCTCTTCCACCCAGTAGCCCAGATAGGCTTCGCAATGTGACGACGAAAAAAATTCATTTCCCTGCGAGAGATGGTCATATGGTCGAGCTCAAGGTGTACATGTCGCCCAAGGTGCGGCTGAATGCGCCTATGATGTACCGGATGCACGGTGGAGGTATGAGGCAGAATTACGAAAATACCGGCATTGTTGAACTGACGGTTTGGTATTACTCAGGCTGGACTGTGGGCAATCACGAGACTGATGGTGCTGAAAACGTCCACGCTGCTGCACTGCACAACATTGTTGTCGTAAGCATCGACTACCGCATGTATGTTCAAATAAATTATAGCAGTGCCTCATAGCGTACTAACACAGGCTAAGGGTGCCAGAATATCAGTTTCCTGTGCCACTCAACGATTGTTACGATGGATTATTGTGGGTAAGGATTTGACAGGAGCCTTTTCATTTATATCATGCTCACATTCATCCCAGTGCAAGAATAACGCCCAAACTCTTGGTGTTGATCCCGAGAAGATTATAATTGCGGGAAGTAGCGCAGGCGGTAACCTTGTATGAGCTTTCTTTGGTTAATATTTCCCACTGATACTGACCATAATTGCAGGCCGCAGCACTGGGTCTTGAGGCAAGGAATACAGGAGTAAGTGGCGTCATAGCCCAAATCTTACATTTCCCCATCACCTGTCATCCCAGATTGTTCCCACATAACAAGTACGAGCTGGGCAGCTACGTTCAGAACGAGCACACGTATGTTCTCAACAGTCTGACTATGGAGGACACTTGGGATGCCTACCTCCCGGAAATTACGTCTGATTATCGACATTCGCCCCTGTTAGCTGAGTCACACAGTGTTCTTCCACCAACTCGTTAGTGGCAATCACATATCTGTCATATTTTGAAGAATAGCTAACATACGAAAAGTTATTCAATGTGCAGGTCTTGATGTCCTGCGTGATGAGGGCCTTGCCTATGGTGAAGCCCTAGCTAATGCCGGCGTCGACGTAGAAATGGTAGCCTACAAAGGTGTGCCGCATTGCTTCCCGAGTATGCTGATGGAGTCTGAAGAATGTAAAGAGTTTTATAACCGGTATAAGAATTTCTTGGGTCGATTTTCTGAATCGATTCATATTTATGACTAAGTATCATTAACTAGTTAGATATTCATAGTAAAATTTCAATCTTTGAACAATAGTATTTTGAGATGGAGTAATACTGCGGATGTTGCATAAACTAGTAAAATATGTCCCAAGTTAAAATGAGATCAACGACCACTTGCCTTTTTTATTATTTTTATTTTTTATTTTTTGGTTGCCTGTCAGTTTTGTATCGTCACATCTGGTTCCTCAACTGATGATCGACTGCATAGTCTGGTTTCGTTCTCTCGGGCCTCTCCATGTTTCACGTACTAAATATTATCAAGAGAGCCTAATTTGTTCAATTGTAAATGCTGCTGCGTCGCGCTGGCAAATGTTGACCATAATGTAGAATAATGGCCGCGCGGGCTTCTCTCAGCACGGGTTGTGCAATCGGTGCATCCACCAAAGGTCCATTTTTACGGCACAGATATGTACGACGCTCGTCAAACACTTTGACTCTCTAGAAAGATCACCCTGAATAGCTGTTACATGAATAAAATTTAGATTACTGTTCCAAAATTGAAGATATTGGCAGTCCCGGTTGCAGCAACTAGAATTGTATATTACATACATATCTATCATTTATAAATTACCCTGTATTCAAGGCATTTAGGGTGGACAAGCAGTCGTGACGAGGTTTCCAATGACACAGATCCCAACGCAGAAATGGCGTACAAAACTTTGAGCAGCAAGATAATAGGTTGATGTCAGTAATTTGTAAGGAGATCATAGGCGATAAGGATATCGCGATCTTATTTTAGTTCTAACCTTATCTTCCACGCTATGACTCTGCAGGGATGAAGACTCCTCTAAAATTCGATCGAAGACCCTTATTTCGATTTCTTTATATTGTTTCTATCTGCTATATGGCTACAATATAACAATCTTTTAGAGGAAAAACCTCGTGCTTAGGTTGCCGTCGGTGCCAAAACCTCTAGGAGATCTATATCCCTAAGTTGCATCCGCTCTCTGACGTGGAGTAAGCTGCTAGGGTCAGCGTTTGACGTGGCTAGCCAAATTGGCTTTGGGTGCTGCCGGATTCGAACCGACTCAGTTTGTCCCCGACCAAGGTTCCAAATCTTGCGAAGACCCTTATACGTGCCAAACTTGAGCACCCCAAAGTCGAATTTTGAGATGAGTATACCTACGTGAAAATCGTTACTATTTCGTGAGATAATTTTTCGTACTCTCATTTGGTTATTTGACCTCGCTAGGATGTCCCAATTTTTCCCCCTCGTACTGTGAAAAATATCATTGACTGTTTGTCTCCGGGGTAAACCTTTTTGTTGGGGAGACGTTGGAATGTCCAAAGGTGCCAGGGGTTTCTGTGACGCCGCTTGTCGGAAATGGTCAAGTCGGGCAAAAAGATCAATTATGCTTGAAGGAACCCCTGTGAATCCTAGTTTACTTTGGTATTATGAGGCGAAACTTAAGTCACACGTGACTGAACATATTCGACGCATTTAGGACTATTTTGCTTGCTGGCTTAGCTTCGGCTCAGTTTTTTCCTCAGCCCACATCACTCCGCATCGCCTTCTACATTAAGTCTGTAATACCCGGTCCTAGATCCCATTTCTACATGTGACTGTAAGGATCCACACTTTTCATTACGTCTAATAGCCCGTTTGGTCAAAAGACTAGTCAATAATCACAATGCTCGTGATTACCAGTGCGGATAAAAGCTACTAAGCAAGATCCTCCGTTAGTTATGGTGAACCCAAGTCGTAACAGTAACAGACCGTGTTAGCAAGAAGTATTAGATCTGCCGATTAGAGCAATCAAAGAAAATTATTATATTTAGCAATAGATTAATTGGTTAATTAGATTAATGAAATGATTTTTTTTAAATTCTTCTTCATTTTTTTTATAATTCTGGACCTAATGATAAGCTCTATTGTAGATGTGTAATTTGGAACGATAAAGACTTTGATATTTGTCTTAGTTATTTTTTTGGATGGGAGAGCACTTTCAATCTTTCGGGGTTAATAATTTATACCCAAAGTACCCAAAGTATCCAAAGTCATGATAGTAGTAGTACTTAGCTTGAAGCTTTAGGCAGCAGAATGCTAACCTCGTAAACCTCCAATAACCAATATTTACTCCATGGCATATTAAAATTCGGACGTTCTCAAAGGTGGCGTGTGGATGCCTATTGCCCCAATGATAGAAAAACCCCGCTCATCCCCAAATAATCCATCCGTCAGTTGGCTTTGTTGCATAAGCCCAGAATAGTACATTTTATAGTAAGAACAACAGACGTCACGTGGTTCCCTGGGCGCTGAGTGGTACAAAAGGTTTCCCTCTGACTGAGCTTTTGATTTTTTGATTGATGCAGTGAATACGGGTCTTTTTTCTATTAATTTTCTTTGAAAAAAAACCACCGAAAACAACATTTTATAGCATAATTGGAAGGCCTTATCAAGACGCATGCGCAAGACTTTATGGATGAACGAGACGCACTCGACGGAAGTTCTGTGCTTCTAAGTTCGACACAAAAGGGCCAGAATTTAGCATTCCCCAGACCTACACCACGTAACCGATTGACAACACCACCCCCAACGCAAATGGTCAACATGGAACTATTACAGCAAGATAACCATCGTTTAAAACATGAGCTGGAGGCCATCATCAAGGAACGCGATGGCGCTCGGCAATGTATCGACGAGGTACTAAACGATTTAGTCCTGGCTCAAATGGAGCTGGACAAAGAGAAGCAAGCCGCATCAGACAAGGAAGCCGAAATCGCTCAACTAAAGAGAGAAATAGTCCAATTTTCCGAAAAGATTGAGGAGCAAGGCCACGGGAACTCGAAGCTCCAACGAGATGGCTATCAACAGCAGAAGACCTTGTTGAGCCAAAGTTCAGAGATGCGTGATCTTCAGAAGCGATACGATGAAGTGGCAGACATCCAGAGAAACGGGACGCAAACACAGCGCGACATGGATGCGGGGCTCAGAGCGAAGGATAAGGAAATTCAGGAACGCTCGATGAAAATGGTCCAACTTGAAACCCAGATGGGGAAACTACAGCACCAGCTGGACCAAGCACGGAGGGTATGCCTGGAAAATCAACGAGGGTGGGAGACGGCCGAGGCCAAGGTCCAGGTGCTCCAGCAGGCAAGCATGGCGCAGTCCTCGCAAACCAAGGACACAGCTGAGCTGCAGCGGCTATTACAGTTCTATCAAACGAATGCAGAGGAGGTGTCCAAGCAGGCAAAAGCAACGATGGAAACTAGTAGACAGCTGGAAGCAATGGTCATGGCCAAGGATAAGGAGCTAAAGGCCCAGGCTTCAGTAATCACGTCCATTACGCAGCGGGCGGGCGTACAGCAACCGACGATCCCAGGAACCTTTCAATAGAGGATCCCCGGCCGCATTTTTTTTTTTCATTTCCAAGTGCCTTTGTCTCAGTCTAGTGAAACGTCACCAACATGCGACAACATTGTACAGTACCAGTACATGTGCATTACACAGCATGCGGCAATTATGAGATTGGATGCCAAAAATGTGCGCATAAACAAACTTCGTTGACGGACGTTAGGTGAAGAGCTAACGCATTCGTGGCGCTTTAAAATTGTCCATTGCCCCTGTCTCAGTCAAATGAAACGGCCCAACAGATCTCCAAAGTACATGATACCAGCGCATCTGCATAAAATAAAAGGCGGCAATTATGGGATTGGACGCCACAAACGCGCGCACGGGCAGGCATCCGGTATCGCTGGTGGTTCACTGGTGGTTCGCTGGCGGTTCGCAAAGGAGCCTCATAATGTAGAGCATATTCCAGGCAAGTAATGCATAATGCAGCCATAATGCAGCTATTTGTGGCGTACAGATGGGACTGTCACCTATCCTCTCACCGTCTACGGTTTTGAGGTTAGACTAGGAGGGCCTAAAGCTTTCATCATCATCATTCCATCGACAAGATGCCTAGTCAAATACCAGATTCAGGTGCTAGCCCCAGCGACCCAAGCCCGGAGCTAGTCCAAACGCTGATGATCGAGTGCAATTGCGCCGAGGACAGAGCAATCAGTTTACTCGGGGTACGCTAGCAGAGCTCCTGTACTGTCAATAATTTTGATTAGTTTCGTGACATACTGATTTGTCAACCAGATTGCCAGAAACGATCTCGCCAGGGCTAAACGACATCATGATTTGTACAAAAGATATGTTCCAGCTTCAGCTGCCACGCCTTCCACGCCGACACCTGACCCCGAAACCCCGAATCCGACCGATATCACAGGGTCCATCTCAAATTCAGCCATCAATACACCGGCGTATTCGACATCGGGGGAACTAGACCCATTTGAGAGCTCAGCTATTGCATCCTGTCCTCAAAAAACACCATCTTCAATCGGAAGTTACGAAAATGATACACCGAGTGACAATGATATATCAAGTCCATCAAACTATAGAGCCGAAGCGATAGGGAAAAAGAAAACACCCCGGGTGCCGAAGCGCCCCCCAAAAAAGAACAATATATCTGCACAATTTTCATCGGGGGTGCCTATGCTGAAAGCTCGAGACAAGCCTTCCGACTTGGCGGTTGGGAAAACTACAGATATATCTCAAGTATCCGAGTGGGATTTTGTTCTACCTAGAGTCCCATCATCTGGAACCCTCATTCCAAGTATCGGAGAAGAAGCGGAAAGCTTCAGCCCTGAAGCATTCGTAGGGGCTGTACAACACAACGCTAGTGTCGACCATGTACGATATCATCTTAATTGTAACGACAAAGAGTCTGTGAGGAGCTCCATAAACAATGAGGTTAGGGGATTCCCTCCCATATTCTATGCGGTAGCATCGGGGGACGTGAATATGTTGCGACTTTTCCTCGAGTTCGGGGGCAATCCATCGGCTGTGCATGAAGCATCTCAAATTCCGCTTCTCGCATATGCCATAATCAGCAGCGATATACTTCAAACAGACACTACGCCGATGGTTTCAATTTTGCTAAGTTATGGCGCTTCAACAAATTCCATCCCCTCGCAGTTCTATTCACCCTATAACCAGGATCCACCAGCCAACCTAAAGTCGCGAAGCGGCGATAGCGAGACCTCTGACTTGCCCATGTGGTGTACTGACAGAGCAAAAATGAAACTAATTAAAGCCTCCAACGTCACTCAGAGATACTTCCTGGAGAGGGCAACGAAACTCAAACCGCCATCGAAAAAGCGAAGACAGATTGCTAAACTTCGCAACGCCGAGCGGCTTCTTGGAATACCCTATTTTCTGATTGGGCAAGCTATAGCTACAGAGATATTGACACAGAGACTCTTAATTCATCTCATGATGCCCTCCAAAAGGCCGCTGGTCCTATGTTTTGCAGGGCCTAGCGGACACGGCAAAACAGAGCTCGCTCGACAATTAGGCCATCTCTTATCCTTAGACTTGGAGGTTGTAGATTGCACGGTGGTAAATCGAGAGATTGAATTATTCGGTCCCAGAGAGCCTTATTCTGGCGCTGAAAAAGGCTCGCCTGTAAATAACTTTCTTGCTGACCATTCTGGACAAAGATGCATCGTCTTCTTTGATGAATTCGAAAAAACAACAAGAGAGATCCATCAGTCATTACTTCTCCCATTCGATAATGGTAAAATATCATAGATAAAAACATTAGCTATGGTATATCACTAACACGCTCATTAAGGCGAATACCGGGATAGACGAAACCATGACAAGGTGGACTGCCTAAACACAATATGGATCATGGCAACAAATGCCCTGGACAACATCATACTGGACTTTTGTCAACAGAATGAAGCCGTCATCGATGGTAATGATGACGAAAAAGGGAAATTGGTAAAGAAGTTAGCGCAACAACTCCAAGACGCATTCCTCGATCATTTTGATGTTAGCACTACTTTCAATCAGTTCGATATGCCACATTGAGCACAGGCTTACAGTTTGAACAGGCTCCTCTCACGGGGCGAGTATCAGCCTTCGTTCCATTTCTACCATTTTCACGGGGAGAGCAAGCTGTAATAACTCACAAGTCGATATTGGAACTAGCTACAGAGCTACGCTGTCCAATAGATATTACAAATGCAGGACAAGAACAGCTTATCGGAGACATTCGGTTGTTATTGCGAAAAGATGCTAGCATATGCTCAATTTTGGCGCAAGCACACTACCATCGAAAACTGGGCGCTCGCAGTTTGAAGGCTGGAGCACAAAAGATCGAACAGATTGTTCTCGGCGCGTACTTGGACCAGGATGAGGAGATCCAAGGGAAGGGGGATATGCGCGATTTTCTCATCGATGTTCAAGGGGGGGAAATTGTTTGTCATATTGGTTCAAAGAATAAACCATAGATATATTTTATTCTAATTTTTGCATTTTTTCCTACCGCTTGCTATCTCCAACCTGAATGAATCAAGATTGGTATAAATGGACTATTTAATTTCGCGGAAATATTCAAACAGGATGCTCAAAGCTTGCAATGCAACTCTCAGCCAAATTGCCTTCGACGACTAGCTAGTTCAAAAAGTGTTATTTGACCTTGTTCTTAGTAGCGATTCTCTTCCTCCTCTGCTCAATAGAACGACCGTCGCCTCTCGGTGGTGGCTTTGCTGGTAATATTTGGGCTAGTCGAGCGCGCTCCCTGACAACACTTGGGTTGTGGTCACAACGGGAAGCCAAATAGTCCCCGCAACTACTTTCGTACCAATGTGCCTTGTTATATTCCCGAGGGTCCCCTGTGTATTCATTGACCTGATTGCAAAGCCTTGCGGCTTGAAGCCCGACGTATTCGTGCCTGGTTCCGGTCAAGAGGCTCACGTTCCATGCAACCCAGTGATTGCTAAATCTCCGTAAAGGTGACCCGACCTTGGTATTTTTCTCTATAAACTCCCATGGACCAAAAGGAGCTAAGGAGCAGTTTTGTATGAACTTTTCGAAGCAAAACAAGGCAAATGATGGCGCCTCCAACTGCTGTGCAAGAACCCAGGCTGCAGCTGTTTTTGAAAGCCACGGTTCCTGGAAATATCGGTCATCACTCAACGATTCTACCGACCCAAGGTTCTGGACCCAATTACAAAAGAGCTCAAAGGGATCCGAATCGTCCACGTGGAAGAGGAACGGCCTATCCAGACTTCCCTCGGCGCCTCGACGATAAAAGTATCCGGAAGCCGTAACAGCCTTGCGTAAATCTATCTGGTAATTCTTAGTACCTTCGGAGCATATGACTTGAATATTGGCAACGCCTCTGTTGTGATGCATATCATGCTCAAGATGCTCAGTTTGGAGACTTTTAAATTTGGAAAATGGCCGAAGGATGGGTTGGAGCAAGGGATAAAATCGTGCAGCGAATAAACGACGACACGCCACGAGATGAAATAATGTCTCCTTAGTTTATTACACGATTATGTAAAGAAAAAAGTACCCGTGAACAAATTGTGCATAATTATTTTACACATATTATGTCGAAACGCGAAACAAGAACGTCATGGGTTGAAAGCGGTAGGTGCCATTCCAGAAGGCAACTGAATCGCCCCTTTCTTGCCTAAATTATGCATTGAATTTTCCTTGTATTCACTGCAATGACACGTGTTCGCGCTCAAATTTATTAGCTACTTGTTGGGCGACTTGAGGATCGTGTTCCATGTCGCCCAACCGCGCACCTATCGCATTAGACCACGATGAATGAATTGGATTTACTAAAATCTTACCATGCGCCACACATCCAAGCGCAGATGTACCAGTACTTAGGACATAGCTAGTCCATGCATCTCGAAACTCAATACAACCAGCATAACCTTCTCCAAGGCCCTGGTATATTTCTCACCCCTACAACATGAGTGACTGGGACTTTCACATTTTGAAACCCGCCTGGACAGCAGATTCCAAGCCTACGTTTTCTAAAAATGGGCAATTCAACTCGTACGGCCATCGGCCAGAAAACTGCCATTGGCTCCCTGTACGATGCCAATACGGATACATTCCTATCCGCTTCGATTTTGAGCCGACCTCTTCCCGCTGGCAACGTTTTGACGACGCGATCTCCAAAAATAGAAACATTTTCAGTTGACAGCAATATGTTCAAAAAGCGGTTCCAGGCTTTGAATATTGATGCTGATACGGCAGCTAATGTGCTTTCCGGTCTCGTTCACCTGCAGGGGTCAAGTGTCTATCTACATGGTACTTCAGACAATGGAACTGTTCTGTGTGGTTCAATTCATTACCAGGTTTCATCGGCGCAGCAGAAGTTGAACCTCACAAGTGCTCAAGCACAAGATTGCTTCGACATTGCATCTCTGGATTCTCACAACAGTACACATGTTGTCACTGGTATAAATTGGGGCATGCACAACATCATTGAGATGAAGCATTACCCACATGAGAATGACAGATCGCAAGAGACTTTGGGCAAATTTCGGAGCGACTTGGATCACTTGAGAGCTATGGTCGAATCTACTGCTATACCCAGCCGGCCAGGCTCTGCCAATGTTCCCCAAATGGAGCTCCAATATGAATACACCCTCTATAGTGATGCTCTAAGCGACAACGGACTCTTATTGCAGCATCCGGATGAGGTATCCAAATTTATCAATTTGGTCCCCTATCATATAAGTCACCAACCCGACCAGTTGGGTTGGCCATTATCGTATATCTTGCTACCTCTAAACATGCTGCATCATTTCATTCCAATGTCTAGAGAAATTGATACCAGTTCATCTCCAATCAACCGAGAGTATTTCAGCAAATTTATCGATCTTTTTGATGAGTTCAACGCGTATGCCGAAAATCTCCGGAGGTACCATACGCATTTGACAGACAATAAGCTATATGTGTCAAAGGAGCACGTGCGCCAAGTGTATGATGAAATGAGTCAATTGGAGCAGTCAACACAGACCCTCAAGACAAGATTGGGCCAGGTTTTGATGGAAATAAGACGTGGAAGATCTGATGCCTCGGCTCTATCGACGCTTTACGAACAAACTGCGAGTATCAGCATATCTGATAAAATGTCTGCCCTCGTTGGTCAAGAGTACGAAAAGATTGATTTTATCAGAAGTGCGGTTGATATTGGCGCTGTGTACATCGGCTACAATGGACTTTCTCTTGAAGCAACTATTGCGGCTCAAGAAAAACCCAGTTGCCATGCGTTTTTGTTCAATCATGAAGCTTGGAAGAACCTGGCGCGGTGGAATGATAATTTCGCAGCGCTAATGCAGTTGCTAACCGAACCTGATCGAGTTATTCCGATATACGTTGTCGACTGTGATGCGACAGGAACCCATCTAGATGGTGACATGTTGCGTATTTGCCAAATTCAGAATAACGAGGAAACCATACACAATCTAGTTGAACACCAAAAATTCATGGCTGAAAATTGCTTCGTTCGGTGTTTGGAAAAGAGTTTGGACACTACTGTTACAAAGAAACCTGTGGATCGACGCTTTGTCAAGATACCTTGTCCGGGAAAAGATTGTGATTTCACCAAAATCTGCGAGTGGACTTGTCCTAACTGCCTGACCCCTATCGAATGCGGCTTCACAGATGATTACATCTACTGTGACTGCGGCCGCGCCCCTTACAGCGACTACACATTCAGGTGTAACGGAGAGCGCCACAGGTCGGAGTACGAAACATATGATTCCAAGACGCTCCAATCGCTTCTTCGCAAGCTAGATCAATCAGATTATCTCAATATCCTGATTCTGGGAGAGACTGGCGTTGGAAAATCGACTTTCATCAATGCGCTGGTGAATTATCTCTCATTTTCGAGCTTGGATGAAGCCAAGGCTGCAGAAAAGCTCGAAGCAGTCATCCCCTGCTCATTCTCTATTCAAGTCATGAACAGGGATGACCCTAGCCAGCCAATCGAAGAAAGATTCATCCGTGTTGGCGGTCGTGATGATGAGGCTGACGGAGCAAGTGGGGCTTCAGCAACACAGAAGACAAATGTGTACTCAGTCAACATCGGCACTACTACGTATCGATTGATTGACACTCCGGGAATTGGAGATACCAGAGGTATTTCCCATGATAAGAAGAATATGGCCGATATCCTAGACACCTTGGGAAGCTATGACAATCTGCATGGAATATTAATCCTTCTCAAGTCCAATAATGCTCGGCTTACAATAACTTTCCGGTTTTGTGTCAAGGAGTTACTTGTACATCTTCATAGAAGCGCATCAAAAAACATGGCCTTTGGTTTTACAAATACTCGCATATCGAACTATGCCCCAGGAGACACCTTCCGCCCGCTCAAGACACTGCTTGAAGAACATTCTGAAACTGGGTTGACCTTGTCCACCTCAACAACATATTGTTTTGACTCGGAAAGCTTTCGATATCTTGCGGCATACAAGAATGGCACCACGTTACCCAACGAGGAAGATTTTCGTCGAAGTTGGGAACATTCGTCGAAGGAGGCGAACAGGTTGATTGAATATTTCAAAACGAGAAAGCCTCACTCGGTATCTAGCACGCTAAGCCTAAATGGTACGCGTCAACTGATATCAGAACTGACGAAACCAATGGCAGAAATCTCGAAACTGATAAGGGACAATATTACGTTGATGGAGGACCGAAAACATCAACTTAAAGACCATCGCTTGACGGCCGATGATCTCCGAAACAAGTTGCATCTGGAGAAAATAACTTTCGACTCCAAGCCACTACAGGAGCCACGGACAGTGTGCACCAAGCCCGCCTGTTGTGACTTTAAAGAAAACGGGACATCGAACAACGAAGTCGTCACAATATACAAGACACATTGCCATCCTATTTGCTATCTCGATGACGTGAAACAAGATGTGCAGGCTGATCCAAACCTGATATATTGTGCTGCATTTGATTATAACAATGTTTGCATCAAATGCCGGCATCAGTGGCAAGAGCACATGCATGTCCTTTATGAATTAGAAGAGAAAATGGTTCAAGTCAAGGACACCGAGATAGAACGACAGCTGCAGGCCAATGCCGATGAAGTGATTTTGCGTCAGGCTGGTATCAACCAAGTTGAGCGCCTAATACGAGAGTACAAGATAGAACACAAGGAGATCCAGGAAGCAGCAGCTCGATTTGGACTCTTCCTCAAAGAACACGCCATGACTCCTATCAACGACGCAACGCTAGACTACATCAACATGCTCATCGACAACGAAAACATCAAAATTAATGGCGGACGTCAGCTTGACCAAAACGTTGACGTGAATCTCAAGCGGCTACAGGCTTTAGAAGAGGACAAAAAGGCACACATAGAACTCGTTGCTACTCTTCAAGAGAATATGCGTCAGCCTCAAGGTTCTGAAGACGAGTTGCTGGACGAAAAGGGCGTCGCCGATGTTGTGGCGCGGTTGTATAGCCTGAAGCATTTTGGTGAGAACCTGAAATCAATCAAGAACAGCATTGCTACTGCACACAAAGCAACATATCGAGAGAGACCATATCGCGTGTCGCAAAACCACGGTGGCTACATTCGTGGGGCTAGGCATGTTGTTCGGCGTGGCAATCAACCAGTGCCTCCAGTCAGGACACTGGCTAGAAGACCGTCGTCGCGTTACATGGCAAGCCGGCAGAGGTCGCAGAATAACAGCGGGTTCGCTAATTTCATGTCCCACCTTGGCTTCAGGTAATTGAGCTCGGATCCAAAAGAATGCACGTCATTTTCGCCCTCATATAATCCTACCAGGCAGTCCTTGATGAACATTCTGTGCTCAAGTTTACTTTAATTATCCCTAAAGTAAATATAGTTTGGGTCAAACCTCTATCATTAAACCTGGCAATGGATACAGCTTGATCAATGACCCGATAAATTTTCTTGTGCTGGGGTAGGGATTGAGCAGTATTCAATAAATCCTTTGTTTCGAATAGCGGGTTGAGACAAGGTTAAGCTTGATTGAAAAGCTAGCGAGTAAGCAAGCAAACAAACAATGACAATCGAATAAAAACACCGCCAATTCATTCTCTTTCGAAGGATGAAATAAGATGAAATGAAGCAGAGTATAAATGATGATGTTTATTTAAACACATGCTGAATTGGGCCAATACAAAGATGGGCACCAGATATATACCTATTTCACAGGTTGTATTTCTCTGGGATCTTGTCCAGGGCGGAGCACGGCGAGATCAGCCAAGTTTCCAAGTAATTATCTCAACAAACCAATTATTCATCCATCTACTCCTTAGTTCGACTGGTACACGGCAAAATACTTGATCCTCATGGAGCCCTCAAACCCATCGACCATAGCATCAGTCGCCAAGCCTCCATAGCTGTTTGCTGCGTTGCCAAGAGCCAAGTTAAAAATGGCATAGTAAGGGCTCTGGGCCAGGATCTTCAAATCGTTGAAGTTTCTAATCTGAGCGCCAGTGATGGAAAATAATGGGTTTAATTGTCGTTGTCCATGATCATGGTTAAGCTCTGCTTCTTTCAGTCGTCGCTTCGCCTATCCACTCTCGGGCTGTAGGTGTGGTAGTTGCCATCGAATCTTCTCTGGCCAGGGTGATCGGCGTTGTCTGTTCCATCGGGCCTGGCGTAATGCAGAGTGCCCTGATTGATACCGCCCATCTTGTTGGTTGCCTCGAAAATGTCCCACTCGCCGCAGTTGGGCCATTTGGTACCTACGCGGCTTGACTGGCCCTTGGTCTAAAACGCGGGCCACATGCCATTGTACTTGCTTGGGCTGCCAGTAAAGTCGGGCACCCGGAGTTCGCTCTGGAAGATCATTTGCTTGCCGGCGGGACACTTCCAAGATGATTTGGTCTCAATACGGGCAGATGTCCAGTATGTGCCCTTGGATCCCTGGCTCTTCTTTGGGATAATGCACAACTGGCCGTCACCAGAAAGATGCGCGTTGCTTGCGTACTGAGAGTAGACCTGCTTTTGCTGCAGATTGGGAGCAGGAATCGGAGTCACCCGGTCCCATTTGGACTGGTCAACTGTATCACCCTTGATACCGTTGAAATCGTCAGAAAAGATAACTTTGTAACCGCTAATGCATGGAATAACTGATACTGTTGACAGTAGCAGACACAGAGTAGCAAGGTTGAACAACATTGCGGCGAAGCGTAGCCGAGGGCGCAAGGAGTGTGGAGAAGAAGAAGTTTGTTGGCTGGGTCGTTTATATGGATTTTTTCGTCCATGATAGGATGCCTTATTTCAAGCAGGTGTTTCCTTCCTCTTTATATATGAATATGAGACTTACATTAGGGTATAAACATCTTTCGACTGGTGGGTTTAGTCAGTTTCGGCACAAGAATACTTTGTGTGCCTGTAGCTCAATACGAACTCTTCAGCTGACAACATTGCCTTACCCCGTTATGATTTCCAAACCAAAATTGCCGCCCCTCGACAGCCAATTGATAGCAACAATGCACTGTCGTAAGCGGCGACTCATTTTCGTATATTTTCACACAAGCTTCCCACGCTGATTGGCCAAGTAGCCGACACTCTGGGGGCTTTTGTTCAGCCTTAAATGCAGTCTAGTCAGTAGCCTGTCTCAGAAACTTTAGACTCAGAATCCTCTTTCGGCTCATGCCAGCGACGTGGTTGGTCGCGCCTTCACCACACTACATGTTACGTACGAGAAATTTTGGTGATGATCCTAGTCTCATTCCGCCTACCCCACAACTCGACTATCCCGTCAGCGGGGTTTAGAGTACTGAAACTAGTCCAGGAACATGATGGTAATGAAGGTTACAAGGATAGTTGATTACTTCGTCTAGATCCTTGTGTCCCACCCAGTCCGTCTGTGATTGTATCATGCCACATGATTTCACAGTCAAAGCACTCCTCGGCTAGGTTATTTCGAAGGCCACCCTTGAAAGAGAGGCCAAGAATTGTAGAGGTTTAATACTTCCGGAGAAAGATTCTCGTCTGACTTCTCTGGTCACCGAGTAGTATTCTTGGCGTGACAAAGCTGAGTTGCCCCTTGAGCATACCCTTTATCGATTGGTGAGTTTAATGCAGCTTACTGAACATGCCATGTGCCAGGATAGGATACCCACCGCAAACGCTTAGCCGAGGGACATCTTTGTCTCTGAAACACCAAGACCTCCAACAACAATGTCCAAGGTTGCAGGTCGGCTGATTTGAACGCCCAGGGCTAACTAGACTTTCAGTAACTTACAGTCCAAGCGATATTGGTGATTCGGTGGGCTCGCTGTGACTTTGTCTACACCAGCTGGGAAAAGCATGCATAGAGGTCGAAAATGAGATAAAAATATTCTAAAATCGAGACTTTTAGCGTTTATTCGGCTTAGAATCTCACTATCAAATTCACCAGTATATATTTCATAGTAAGTCTGTAGCAGAACCAGAGTTAACTATGCACGCAGAAAGCTTACCGTTATCCGGTTCCTATAATGCTCCTATTCCACCTATGGATTTTGGAAATCACTACCGAGCATGAACAAAAATGTAAGGGGGGCAATACAGATTCTGCTATGGAGAACATAAATATTGGGCAAGAAGCAAACAAGAAACACAACCCGGTGAGATGTGTAAAGTTGAGGGATTTTAAGCTTTGCGATGGCAACGCAGCATCACTGACTTGAGTTCCATGTGTCCACTGCAGGGTGCGATAATTAGCAACATTGAAATTAACATTTAATCTGGTATTGCAGTGATTTCAAAGTGTACTATTTTCTAGAGTATACTGGAATAGGCTGTAATTCTGGACGCCGTGCGACAGCTGACCTTGAACAAGTTATTATGCATGTAATTCTCATGCAAGACCGCCAACGCTCCAATCACACAACAGACCGCGAGACATATCAGAACCTTATTCCTTAGGCTCTGGAATCCTCATCATCTAAACCACCTTTTGAATCTCCTTCCTCATTGCTACCATCAGTGGGTAATGCGATTTACGTTCTGGCAAAACAGGATGTGTCTATCGCCAGCGCATATCCCGTTTTATTAGAGGTCAACATTCCTAGCTACATGAGTCCCGATCTTTGGAGTTCCTTTGTTACTTCCTTTGTTACTAGCTTTCTAAACGTTGATTGGGTAAACGTTGATTGGGGCGTAAGGGTGTCGGCGAGGGATATTGTTGGCACGGTTCAGGTGCAGCTCATTGGTTTGTCCCAGTTGCAGAATGAATTCACTACTCCTTACATTATATATATTCTTGAACAGCTATATAATACCAGTCATAATGAATTTAGAGAGAGCCCCTTGAGGGAAAATCCACGTTTCCAACACGTTCTATCGCCACGATATATAGTGAAGCGCTCTCTCACTCACATTTCAATATATAAGTCACTCTGCATCTTTGTTTAACAGTGTATTGATTCAATAATATAGTATCCGACTACTCATATTTACATAAGAACCGAAATATTTATGCTAATTCAGTATTCCCATCATCATCAGACATCATCATAAGTTGATTACAGGCCACAGAATGACTTGTCCACGCGAACAACACTGGTATCAATGCGACCAAGTTGGACTGCCCTGCCACCAGTAAGAGCATCCATCGCAGTCTTGCCAACGTTGAGTCCATTAGCAGCGTGGTCAATGGCAAGTACATAGATGTTATTGCTGCCATAGGTAGCTTTGTAGCAAAGACCACAGTTGGGAGAGTTCCAGCCAGCAATGGCCTGGGCGCCACCGACATAAGGGAATCGTGGGATATCGCCTTGCCTCTTCCAGTTAGGGTACTTGGTCATAAGACCGTTGGCACCATCAGAACAAGAGACAGCTGTCAGAGAGCGGCTGCCATCGTCATAACCAGTGTCATAAGATACTATTCCCTCTGAATTAGTAACGGTCCAGAGATCAATCGCAATGCCATGGGTGGTTATTACCTGAGATTGCCGAGGCGGCGGTAGCGAGAGTGAAGATGGAGAGGATGTTGGACAGCTGCATATTTGCGTTATGGGTGGTGGTGAATTATGGCTTGTAAAAGGAATAAAGGTAAATTTTGGAGTTGCGAGGTGGTTGTTAAAATGCTTGGGTAAGTGAAGCTGCGAGTGATGATGACTGTCAAGGTGAGGGATGATGGATGGCTCTTTTATACATGAGATGGTGAGAGAATGGGCAAGCCAGAGTCTGATAGTTTCTCGTATGATGCAAGTATCTCTCTCTTTCGAGGCCCGCTTTCCCGCTACCCAGGTCCTGATCACGCTCCACCTGCGTAGTTGGGCTAATGCCGAGAATGATATGTGCTGTCGGATTCCCGGGTCGTTAGCTCCTCGGCGAGAGGCCAAATTGATGGGCATAAACCACAGTAAACCTACTTAGCCCCCCGTTGAGCCGTATCTCAAGGCCATCTCCAAGCTGCCCGATTGGCGGAAGCTCTTTGGTCCCGCCTAATCAGTCCACCTACAGTCGGCCCACTCCGTATTCGACTAGCTGTGGAGTAGATACCTCTCGTGTTTCCCCGCACAGACGTTGGTCTAGAAATAGCACGCTCCGGCATACCCAGGCTCCTCAATTGCCGATAAAGTAGTATGATTGACTGTTTCCCAAAGACTCTGCTATATCCGGAGCTCTCGCTTGAAATCTATTACCCGCTAATTGTGACAGCACCGAAATCAAATATTATTAAGCGCATCCATTACCAGTAAAAGCCCTACCTATCCAGCACAACTCGTATTCAGCCTTGTTTCGTCCTCACGGTCCAAGCGGCACCAGGAGCTGCGACGGTCCACAGAGGAGATACCCTGCCAATGAAACATAATACGGCCTAGTTAATTCTCTCTTCCGCATTAGGTCGCTCTCAAACAGGGTCAAAATGAGGCACCTGATGCAAAACTGCATCTCGTAAAGAGGTCGAGACTTGCATATTTTGCGGGTATCTATTCGAGAATCATTACCTGTTTAAGAATGTGGATACATGCACCGTTGGATAGAATTTTCATGTCGTCACAGAAAACCAGGTCATTGAGACACACCCTGCTGAACGGCCAGAATGATTAAAAAAGAAGAAAAAAACTAGGCATGGTTAATAATACAAGGTTGGTATTAAGTTAATCATTGATAACATTGCACATGGAATGATTTTCGGAAGAATAGACAAACTAGATTGATTAATTTATGCATCAGAAAAAGCCCTCGCTCGATCGGGTAAATTGGAGCGAGCTGGGTCAAACACGCTCGCGTAAAGTTGAAATATGATGGGAGAATAAGCCCCCCTGTAAATAATAATAATAATAATAAAGTGAGGAAACCCGAGCATCCAATAATCCCGAAGACATCCTCCAGTACATAAGAGACATCCAAGTGGCTTGTCCTGGTGAATTCCCTTGTCTGTAGGGTATGTAAATACAACGGTGGCGTTTCGCGAGGCACGCGTGTTGGCCAACGAATCGGATCGCTGCTCGCCTAATTTTATTCCGGCCGGTAGACGCACGGACAGACACATCCCAACCCATAGTAACATGCGAGTCCACTCTTTGTGACGACGATGTGTCGATGTGAGGCATGAGAATAATGGAGATATGCACAAACAGGTCTGGGAATGAGGATGGATTGAGAGAGAAGCGGATTTATTCGCAGATCTCTGTGGAGCCGGTGGGACGGTATTCTGCATTACTTCTCCGAAATGATGCATCCTTTTCCTCCCAGCTGCCGAAATGAACAAGGAGAACAGAATTGAGCGGTTTATGAATCATTATATGACGACACGCGAAAATACATCACGTCAAAGAAATTGAATTTTACGGTTAGTTTCATCAAAAGCATGGTTGCCAAATCCAAGTCATCGTCTTCTCTACCCATAGATGTCATGGCTTCATATAATCAATCAACTGGTGTTTGATCAAGATGCATTATTCCTACACGCATAATGCCTGGTAGCAGGGCTTTCCAAAAAACCGTGTGCGAGTTCATACACCAGCATCAACTTTGGTTGCTTCGTTGAGAAGTGGGTTGCGGCTAGTACTCTGACGGTATCCAATTATTTCTCGTTAACTACAGGCTGGGACTGTCAGACAAGGTGAATAATTCTATAGAGTGAATTTTGTAAGGTCTTCAAGCAACTCGGAGCGGTTCTACGCGTCTGAAAGCTATTCTGGATTCGTGGCGACATCAGCCCACGGCGCCGATCGGAGAGTGATGCGATGATGATTGCAATATAATTTTCCCAAGAAGCATCTGTATCTGTATGCAAGTGGTCAATGTTGGCTGCGCATCGCTATATGTTGCTGTCTGGCTGGGCTGTGCCTCATAAAGGGCAAATCGCTACCCCCATAGTAAGCAATGAAATTTCAATCTTTGCGTGATGCTGCCAAAAATGGATTTTACCTCCGAAACATTGAGTCAATCTCATCCGACCAGAGCCTTTTGGTCCCTTGCCGTGAGTGAACACTCTGGAGACGAGTGAATGCATAATTAAGGTGGTTTGTAGTCGCTTCGCGTCCCAGATGAAGGGTTCGGCTCGACTCAGGGCTTTTACCAGCTATCTATTGTGCCATTGATGCATCATTCTTTGTCTTCATGACTGAGAAATAGTTTATTGTCGTCACACGGACCTACTCAACATCATTCTTGGCTAGCAGAAGTTGGGTATACTGTATTCAGGCACAAGTTCGGTTGGTATTGTGATGCCGAATAGTGGCAGTGTTTTGGCTGGACTATTTTCATCCAGTAATGTTGGCCCGTAGATCTCACCAGTGACGCTGTGCAGCGTAACGCCAATCAAGATTGTCCCATTTGCCCAGTGTAGATTGTTGGTGACTGTTGGCCAAGGAGGAATTGGCCTGTTACCGGTCAACGCCGACACAGACATGATAAGTTCTGCATCATGAGCCAACTCAGACATGGCTCTATGGGCTATTGGCTGATCTGAAGACGGCGCGGCGAGGGACAGGAATTCACAAGGATAGCACTCGTGTTGGTTGTAAGCGCCGAGTGTGCCCCGCTGTCCGTTGCACGACAATTGATTCTTCGAGCAATATCATTAGCTAGCTCCAAGTCACCAATGTGATATACTTACGCGCTGAAAGAAAATGTGATGGGCTCTAATTATCCATCTCACTAGCCAACTTAAAAGTACATGAGCTAACTAAATGTTTTCCCTGTTCCATCCTTGTTAGTTTTGATGGCAGAAACTAACATAAACCCTGAACGACACCTAGATATATTAACATATTCTCCTCCTTCATCCGATTCATCATCTGTTACAACTATATATACAGGGTTTACTGGTCCCACAAGGGACGGTAGTCTTTTGTGACATCATCCATTTCTTTCAGTTAAATTAGTGCACCTCTAATCTTGTTTGATTTAATTACTTGTCATCTAGATTGGTTGCCATCATCCGTATGTTCAACCCATTCACCAATTGCGCCGCATCGCTAGCTATATACATGGATTCTTATGTGGATTCAAATTGGGTCTTCTTGGGCTGATAATAAGAGGGCATCTTATAATACAACAAAGAAGTCAATACAAAAGGATATAATTATTAAAAGTAATGCAAAAAGTGGTACTAAGTGATCCTAAAGTATAATGCAACCCTTGGGCCTCTAGGATATCAAATACTACTTCATTAACCACGAGTAAACGCTTTGCAATTGGACCCCAAAAAAGACAAATTGATATCATAATAAGCTGTTTCAATGGACAGGTCGCTGAGGCTCACTAACTTCGACAGAATCCTCTGAAGAATTAATGCCCTTGGACATTGTGTTACGCGACCGTCGACCCTGACCCCAGATAGCACCCATGGCGTACAAAATAGATGCGATGCTTGCGATTACAGAATATACAGCAATATAGGCAGTTGAAGAGCCTGCGAGCTTAAGTCCGAGTCCTCCATTGACGATACCAATGATCATAGTAACTCGACCAAACCAGATGTGGACATGGCTGATGACTCCTCGCTGATGGTGCTTGACAAAGTAGACGTGGTGTAGCCATCCGAGAAAGGGCTGTAGGCCAATGAGGGCACAGATGATCGTACCGAGCTTCGTGTGCGTATTTTTCCACCACTATGACGTGTTAGAATACCATGTACGCGAGAAAAATGGACCATTTGCCGTAGGAAAACTTACATGACCGCCATCACGGGCCGCGACATAACCGATACCGAAGCCGGCCCACATAAGGAGGAATGCAATAGTTTGCCAGCCGGCGTGGATGAACCATTTTCCAACAAAGGGCATAAGAACAGATCCGATTGGATATGCGAAAATAAACACAATGCTTAGGATGATGCCGTGGGCTCTCACAAGCTTTTTGACATTGGTGCTACCGCCAGACACGGCAACTCGAGAGCCGGAACCGGTATTGGTGGTAGTAGAGGTGAAGGGGTTGCCGCTGGTAGTAAAGGCAGCTGTCGCAAAGTCAACGCTAAAGCTGGCATGTCTATCATGCTCTGTGATGGGCTCGGATGGGCTTTTCGAGCCAATGGAACTCCCCTCTTTCCAGCCCGCAATCCATGAGTTGGACCCCGCTAGGTTCAGCCTGGAGCAGTCACCGCACCTGATATTGGCGGTCATCTCATTGTTGCTGACCCCGGACCCGCTCAACAGCTCAACATTATTCCTCTCCGAGTATGTCGGCATGCTATACCCTCGACTGGCTCTGGGGCTCAGAGTGACATTGCCGCTGCCGTCTTGGTAAATGATGAACATTTCAGAGCCAGCCATTCTTGAGCCAATGCCGATTCCAACCCACGAATGAGTTGTGGGGGCCTTGATCTGAAAATAGACATCTCCAGTCCCTGAGCTCACGGCCGCCTGCGGAACACCCCATCGGAAACAAACGTTGGTAGAGGGGCAGTGGGAGCCGGTGGTTGCGAGTGCGCCTTGGGCGTCTGTACCTCAGTTGTTAGCATCAATCCGGCGCAAGAGACCTTTCTTTGCAAGTTGGTAGCTTACAAAACGCCGCGGCTACAGCAAATGCACTCAAGGGTGACTTCATCTCTTCTACCCGGTGTATGTTCAGACTTGAGCCGAAGCGAAAAGTTATCGAGGCAGGTTAGACACGATCAGAAACAAGAGCGCGGACAATCCATTCGGGAAAGGCAAGAAGGTTATCTATAACGGTCTGGGGATTGGGTTTCGATTCCAAAGCTTTTCAGATAATGGACAGGAAATGGTTACCAACGACGCGCACTACCGTACCACTTTTGGACAAGGTTGTAGATAAACATTTGTCTTAGCTCGTATTTCAAACGGCTATTGAAACTTAGACCATGGCCAATTCTTCCTGGAGCCTGGGGTTGCAGGGCCTATGACAGATGACGTCCACACTAGGCCAATGTAGGAAAACCTAGACCAACCAAATATGGAGGGAGATTCAGTAGCAACGGGGAGATGGGATACATCAGATTAGACGAGTTTATGTGGCTTACTGAATTGAACTCGTAAATCCGCTGACAAAGGAGTTTTATTCTCCTTTGTTTTTTTTTGTTTTTTTTTTCTCATTGCAAATCCAGCCTCAATAAACTGCGTGTGTTGTTCGGGGTTGCCGGTCCAAAGCTTTCTTTCGTTTAATTCAACCCGAGATCCGACATGACCGCCAAGAATTTTCGGATTCACTAATTTTGCTAAGTTTTCACGGCATTTGAAAATGCCAGTCCGCCATTTGCCAGCTGCCCAGCTCCCCTGACCCTGTCTCTATGACTAAACATGCTCAAAGATCAGACCCTCGAGTGCAAATGGCCCAGCTGATTGCGACATGCCTTGCACTGCCGAGGTCCCATTGACCTGGATGAAATGAACGCGCGTCGGCGACGTTGCACGCCCTGGCCACCCGCTGTTTTGGAGTTTTTCCTCGGATGGATGGAGCGCCATGAGCCCCAATCATGGCACACCTAATTCCATATCTCCAGCCCATGCCAACACCGAGGGAATCTTACAGTCCAGCAAGATTGGCCAACTTGGTGAACGGAAATTAAGCTAATATTTTTTATGTTTAAACCTTAAACCACGAGTCGCGGTGCCACGACTGGTCCCGTGGAGCATCATCATTGCGCGCGCATTGTTATTATTGCAAATGAGCCACGCCAACACTTGACCGCAGCTGGCTTTAAACTGTTCAGCAGCATATATGATGCCTCACAATGTCTTATCGAAAAGGGAATGGTCTTCTTCGTCTGGCTCCTTGGCGGCCCCACTTGGTATGATTGAGCAAATATCACCAGCGTCGGCGTCTTGAGTGTAAGGCTGCTCACTCAAGATTCAACAAACTGCAGCAATTGTTGAGGCATTTATTTTGTTATGAGAAATAAGTGTAGATTTCTTCGCGCGTGGTTGGATATGATCGATGATTCAAGGCTCAAAGAGAGATAAAGTTGGTGGGTACAGTTGAGATTTCAGGACAACATGGTGAGCCATGTCACGTGCAATGCCACTGCTACAGCAACCAGCAGGGTGTTGTCGCTAATGCTCACTATACGCCGTTGTAGATCACAGCCTCAAGACAGAGTCAATCGCTCTGAGTAATTACTTACGAAATCGAAATCGACCTGTTGCACAGCCTACCCTAGATAGCAATCAGAGTGTTTGGAATATTTAATTTTCCGCCAGTGGAGTGACTTGAACTGCGTCATCATCCTCTTATCATCCTCCATCATGGCAGGGCCAGGCAGGCTGAATGCAGCAAAGGTGGCTTAGAAAAGGTGGCCTAGACTCGACTCGACTCTCTTTGGACACAGCCTCCCATTCAAACTTGTCTCTAGAATGGCTTGGTCATTCGGTGGGCGCAGCAGATTCGCGTCGTCACCATCAGTCTTGATTGGACCATTGCAATCATGCCCCACATGTGCGGGAACCTCGGGATTCAATCGTGAAGTCTTTTCATCTACGCAGTCGCCGCCATCCACCCTATTGGCCAGCCGGTCGCACCGTTTTCCCGGACCTGATGTAGATGACAGACACTCGACCACAGCCTTTGCAGTCTGCTTTATTTCCACCTACTAATTTCTCCCAATATATTAAATATATTAAATTGTGCAGAGATTGCTTCACTCTGCTAGAATATTCGTACTGAACTCCTATCAAACAACCTTGGCCAGAGAATAACACTCGTAATACTTTTTAATCATTATAGTACGCCGCAAATAGTTGCGGTACATGATATGGACCAATTTGGATACGTGACTCCTGGGTGTCAAGTTTATTGAGCTCGTGGAAAACTACAGGCACTATGTAATGTGGTCCAATTTCTCGATACATGTCCTGAGCCATTTTCATCCGCCCAAGCCAAATCTCTCGACATAATGCTACGTAAGCACATGCTAAGCATCCTGCATGAAAGCTTGATAATGAAATGAATCCAAGAGCCTGTGGCTGGAGCAACTGCCTAGTTTCATATCGATTGCTCCCTGTGTCCTTTTAAGAAACGGGTTTGTAAGAAGAAAAATATCTAGGACAGAATTGTAATATTTGTAGACAAAACATTGATGAACTTGGTAGTTTCAAACCCTTTATTTGTGATGCTTGCGCTCGCCCTTGGCGAGTGGTATAAAACGGGGTCTATTGAATGTAATAATAGATATAACTGAGCTTATTTTATCTTCTATCCAAGCCTAAGTGGTGCTGATAGTTGGAGAAAATACGCGCTAGAACCGCACCCCCGTTTTAATCTACAAATACATCCACTTCATGACATCCGTACTTTTTTGTTACAGGCGCCCTGTAGTTCTTTAGCCGGAATTGAGTTCTTTAGAGACGCTCCCTCATCGTGGCCTGCTTCTCCCGGTTAGCGGATAAACAGCTTAGTGGCAGCGTGTTCATATTGGCGCCTTTCTCCATGCTCTTAGCCACATTTGTAATGCCTTTAAAAAAGAAATCTCCCATCTGTGGAACATTGGTATATGAAACGCGACAGAAAAGGTGCCCGACTTGGTGAATATTCTCGAGACGAGTGGCTGTCTTGGGTGGTGTCATTAGATCTAGATCCCATCTTACCCACTGCCACATGGAACATCATAAGGAATTATATGTCGAGGAGGTTTGTCGGTGATTTTGTGGATCTGACTGTGGAGAGGGTAAGATGTATCAGACATTTGCGATGAGGTAGATGAATATAAGCCTGAGGCTGTAAATGTCAGCGTGACAACGATGATATTTTCATTTCCTTATCTCGATTTGCCGACAATCAACTGTTGAGGCTGGTGGCTGGGTGGCTGGGTGGCTGAACGGCTGGCACAACACCACAAAGGAAGCCAGCTTCATTGAGCTACAATAGTCCCTATTGGCCGCTCCTTGTTTCACACAGAAACAAGGCTCTTTCAATCTTCAATTCATAAGCTCGATGTGATTGATCCGCGCAGTGCAACATCAACACCTACCTAGGAACTGGTATTTCAATTGGTTGTTGTATTCAATTATAAATTTGAGCTTAATTTGAGAATAAGATTGTGTGTATTGAGCAATTTCGCCCCAGAGTTACAGTGAAGAAAAGCAACCAGCCAGCAGTAGTGATTTTTCTTCAACATCATTTCATCCAATCGGTGAGCATAACGACATTCTCTTGCCTACCCACATATTTTGGTTCCATAGAATCCACCGTTTTTCCCCCCTGAATAGAAAAGCATCACTTGCTATCAGTTGATTCGAGTATAACTAGGCGTCCGTCTATATTGTGTACTAGCTCTTCACACAGAATAATATCTTAATCTCTAGGTGATTTATAACCTCGCCGATTAAAGATACAATTTTGGTACAAGTCGCCCTAGATGAGGGGGCAAAGCTAGCCCTGTGAGTCTTTGGGGGCTGGAACATGCGCAGGTGGCTTTGCAGCTCCACTAACAACCCCTTAAGTGGAGATGGCGACATGTCATGGGTTAATCTCGTACATCAACTTTAACGCCGCAATCCATCCTTCGCTTACTCCAACTGACAGAACAAGATGCTATTAGATATCGAAACCTCTAGGAATTAATGGTGTGTCTTCGCCCCCTTGCTACAGGATTTAATAACTGGACGCCATTTACCTATAGTTGGTGTTATCTTGCTGACGGGTTTTCTTTGGTTGCGGTTGATCGGAAAGATGTCGTCTGCAACACGTCGTATGTTGAATGGTTTTGAGAGACTAAACTCGCGGATGTCTGATCAGCCCCAGGTTTTCCACATTGACCCTATGGCCTAGCTGAGTGACGTGGCCTGTGATGGATTGTGGGGGTAGCTCTTGAGGCGCTGTGGAGCTATGCTGCTAAGTGTATTCGTAGGGACTCTAGTAAAATTGTGGCTTTTAACTCTCTACTTGACTCGATAATTTCTTGTCCCGAAGCGAAATTAAATTTCGGATTTGGCCATCTCCGGAAGATATTGAGCGTGCCTCATCTTATAGGCTGAACATATTGCCCCAGAGTGTTTTCGGCCATCACACCAAAGATGAGAGCAAACCTCGCCTAGTTGCCATGCTTGTTCGTCCAAGACAGTCCATTGCGAGTAAGCGTCTCGCAAAAACAGGCAAAGGTATTATTTGTTCTAGCACCATTGTAGCTATTGATCATGGCAAACCAAAATTATGCGCCGCCAAACTACAGGCTGTGGCCGACTCCAAACCCATTTTCCAACAAGGTTCAACCTTTTCGGATTGAGCCGGCCACGGTCGGTCTGCGCTCTGATTTGGCCGTGCTTGCAAGGCTGGCATGGGCCATGATATGGGGTAATGGACTGTAGGCTTCTGAAACGGCTCGGTTGTCGGCTACAGCTCCGAGAAGGATGCAATGCGACCCAATTTTCAAACTTTGTTCCTGGATATGTATTGCGCATCAATACATGGTATAGTTAACTAATAGGCGGTGGCCGGCCAGGAGTGGGATAGTGAACTGACGCCAATCACGAAATAATCCGATCATGTCCAGGCCGTAGGGAACACAAGAGCTGGCACGCGCTATGTCTCTGAGCAATTACACCAGGCTAGTGATAGATGGCAGCATCAAATCAGGAAAGACTGTTTCTTTTTCTTAGTTATGTGGGAAACTGGGATACTGTTAAGCTCAGAAGGGCAATTCAAATTCTGGATAGTACCGGTCACGAAATGACATGTGCGACTCTTGATGCCTCAAAGGAGTACACAAGTGACATAGTTCGGATACGAGAATAGTTACCCGGTGATCTGTGGCCCGATTGATTGTATGTAAGGTAAAATTTAAACTACGCACGTAAATCCCAATTGATGGGCACAGGGCGGTGCACTCTTGAACTACGCACCTGTGTGCTTTGAGGAAATTGACCATGGGTTCAAGGATGACACCGCCGCTTGGTACGGGGTGTACATTCTTTCCTGGTCCAATGCCTGGAACACCCAGAAGCTGACTTGCATATTCTTCAACAATACGGCGAAACTTGGTTCGATGCTCTCCTTGAGCAGAATCCCCGTTAGGTTCGCGGCTCGCGAACCCCCGCAACCCTTATTGCTCAGAATAACAACACATTTGTCGGATACTTTGGCGCTTCCGGAGGATGGGGTACTCATGGTGGTATCAAGTATTCGAAACCCACAAAGGGCAAGTATGTTACATGGCCTCAAAGCAGTGCTATCCTCAAGGATGCCCCTCACCCTCAGGGAGCCAAGCTCTTGCATAACTGGATTCTCAGTGAGGAATACCAAAGCTCGGGTATATGGTCCGTACGCCGCGACATCCCTGCCCCCTCAAGCGTGCCGTCTATCTGGAATGAAACTTCTACCAACCCTGCCGAGTTTGCCCGCTTCATGGCCGATCACGCCGTGGTTTAGCATTTGAAGCTCTGCTTTGAGTCCAAGATCGGCCCTGCTCAAGGTCTGAGCCCTCTTGTGGATGGCACTTAAAGAACGAGAATGATTTTGCGTAGGGGAAATCGCATGCTATATGTTGAGACTATCAAACCTTTTACCTTTATGTATATATTAGATTCAAGCGTAAACACATATTTTCATTTTCGCATGTACACTTGCTCATTGAGAGCCGTCGTAAGTGAGAGATGGTGTTGGTAGTTTTTGGCCGCCCTATCAGAAATTGAAATTTGAGTAGATAGATAATTATAAGTAGACTAAGATTAGATACCGCTAGTTGACCTTGTTCTGACATCTAAAAACCAGGGCGAAGTTGAAACCGGAATGGGATGACTGAGCAATTCATGTCTCTCGGGAAGCCCTGGCTCGACACTAAGGACATTTACGTCCATTTTCCCCACGGGGCCCAAATGCAGCCCTCGGCTTTGAATTTGGAGGACTTTGGTTGGCTCTGCACCCCTGTTCCAGACCCAGGCGCAGGCTTCGCACACAAAGTAATAACCCTGACGCGGTGAACTGATCGTCGATCGCGGAGCGCGTTCCGAAGAGAATTATGGAATTTGAAATTTCTTGGCAATCGTGGTTCTTGCCCAACTGATCGGAAATCGGATGATCGAGATTCTTCATATATGCAGGGAACAGAAGCCGGGCTAATGAGCGAGACCCCCCACACATGGACTAATATTTATTCCAATCAGCAAGCGGCCCAGTTCTTCTGCTGTTGTATTCTTTGTGTTCTACAGCCATAGAGATACTTATCAAATTCGTGCTAAACTTGAAAATATCATGACGCTTTTCTCCTTGGCATCGGGTGTTATTCTATTGAAGGTACATCGCTATTCGTCTCCTTCTTCGCATCGAAAACAAGGTTGCCAAATGAGAAATAGCAAACCATCTCATCGTCGTCTCCGAAGAGTGGCTGTCCAGATGTAGAGCTAAGAAGCCAGAGTACGACTGACAAACTGGAGGTAAATCATCCCAATAGTCCGGTATCGGCCCGAGATGGTTGTTGGGATTATTGGTAACTGATGATGTGCTTCAATATGGCTTTAATGCTTAGCTAATCTATCTGTTTAGATGTTTTTGGTTAATTGGTGTTGAGAGCATCTTCTACGTCATTTTTGTTGGTCTTCGAAGCCCACAGAGCCCACAAGCACACCATTTACAACGGAAGCATGCATAGTCTGGCCATTTCGTCATACCAACTTTGCACACGGTGGTTTCTGTTATAAAAATATTTGGTTTCATGTAGAAAATAATTATATTGAATGATTTTTATAAAGTCATATCTCCTCTCGTTCATTGTTGCTCTTAACAATTGAAAACGGAACGACTCCCTAGCAGCCAATCAAATATAGCCACAACTGAAGATATGGTTATACCTTTTTCTCATGGTGGTGTTGGCATAATAAGTTCAAAATGTGTGACTTTAGTTAGTGGGCTTTATCGCCCCTGTTCCGTGTATTAAGTTTGATGAAGAGTTGTTGTTCCGTCTCCCCTTGACAGTTTCATAATTGTAGTGGGCATGACTTTTTTTTTTGGCTTACACAGTATCATCCCCAGTCATTTGTTTCCCGACCCATTCTACTCTTTGCTGTCACCGTTGACATGAGGCTTCTCACCTTCCTGTGCGGGTGTGCTGTATGCATATCGCTTTTCGAGATCCTGTCATGCAGTGATTAATAATGACGCGACACACTGGAACAAAACTGAGATTAACATACCCAATACTTGTTGAATCCTACACCTCGGCAGACCTCCTGAGCAGAGAGAATCATGGGTGGGGGGCCAACCGACATGCTGGCCTTTAGAGCTTCCAGGGCCTCCCGGATGCTCTTGAGTTGCGCAGCAACTAATGTGAAAGGGTAGGCCACGAAACTGAAGCCAATTTCAGCCAGTTCGGTAGCCCGGAGATTTTGGGTCAAACCACCCTCAATAACTGCCAAATGGTTAGCCATGTACATGATGAAATTGATGTTTTCTTTTTCTTACTGTTAACCAACAGAGGCATCTTCAATTCTTCCACACATCGCTTCATGGCATCACGGTCTGGGACCGCCTCGACAAAAACACCATCTGCTCCGAGGGCCATGAACTCCTTTGCGCGGTACATGGCCTCATCCCATCCAATAACGAGTGCGTCAGTGCGAGCAAGAATGAAGACATCGATGCCCTCATCTCGGGCATCGCATGCGGCTCGAATCCTTGCAAACGCTTCTTCGCGGGATACAACCGATTTTCCCTTGGTATGCCCACAACCTATTTTACAAACATTAGCAAAACAAAGGATTCAGCCGAGAAATAAAGGAGCAAAACATACGCTTGGGCCAGGTTTGGTCTTCAATCATGACTCCGGCGGCACCAGCACGGGCAAAGCATTCAACCGTCCTCCTAACATTCAATGGGCTACCATAACCGGTGTCACCATCCACAATGATGGGAATGGAGACTTGTCGTACGCTCTCCTGGATCTTGTCGCACATTTCCTGCATGGCAATGTAGCCCGTGTCGGGAAGTCCTAGGCCAGCTGCGACGGAGTAGCCGGAGAGGAAGAAGGCGGGGAACCCAGCCTCCTCTACAAGTCTTGACGACAAGCCATCATACGCGCAGGGAAGTGGGACAATCTTGGTCTTGTCGTGGAACGCCTCCAGGGTCATAGATCGGAGCCGCGAAGCCTGTGCGCTGGGAAACCGGCCGCGGACGTTTGGATAAGTGACGGTCTCAGTGGTGGGGTCATTTTCCTTTCGTACAACATGGATCTGTTTGCCAGTCTCGTAGGTGAAAGGGAAAGGCGCTGGTTGGGGAGTTTGGTCAGACATGACGGACTGTGAAGGCAGAGGTGAGGTCGGTGAAGGTCATGTCAACCGGATCGGAGTTTCACTTGTCTGGACCATTTATACGGATACGTCTACCGACCTTTTCCCGGACGTGGCCGGTGCTGTGCTGACATGTTGCTAACATCAGTCGAGACTGGCTGCTACGCTGGGAGCTTGCCGACTTGGAAACACACTTCAACACCACTAACCACTAACCTACGACCAAGCGACCGAGACCGGAGATGACGGCCGGCAGCTTGACATTTCGTAATGTAGCCATTGGTTGTGTCAGAGCATTACTCCACCTGGGACACGGACGTGGACATGGACAGCCAATTGCCAAGGAAGGATTTGCGCTAATGGTGCTTGGCCCGCCGTGATACCAAGGGACTGTGTCAGCCCTGTCAACATGATGGTAATTTCGACACGTGGCCCATGCTGGACACTAGAGTCTAGATTCCTCCAAATACGAGAAAACCCATTTGATCACGAGATCCACCATTGGTTTCAATTGACTGCGAAGTTCTCTAGGGTAGCATCAACGCTGCCCATTCATTGCGTTCACTACCAATGAATGGTTGGGCAGAGTCTGCAAGTAGATTGCAATATGTATCGATTCTCAGCAGAGTTTCTGCAGCCGCGTGCTCTCACCGCATCCATTAAACATTTGCAAGCCCGGGAGCGCGATACATAATAAAGTCAATCCCGGTTTTTTTCTCGTTTTTTTCTTCTCTTTCAACGCCAGCACGGACCTTGAGTTAGCCGGCTGCGATGCTGCGATTGGTCGAGTTAGTTTGGCATCCACTTCATTGACACATTACTTACTCGCTAGTAGCTCCACAAGATTACAACCAGCCAAGGCGGGCGTTTCGATGCCAGCATTCCCGAAAGCCCGGCTTCACCGTCTCCAGAAACCCCAAGTCTCTATTCGTCGTCCCAGGCGTTGCGGTTAGGCCATACGTAGGTAGTCTAGTGGGTATCTCCGAGCGACCGGACGCCCGACGGTAAGTGTTTGGAACCATATCTGTACCAATATTTCACGTAGCTCATCGCACTCATTTGGTTCCTTTGTTGTCGCTCAACCCGCAGTTATCTAATGCCCATTTGCAAAATTTGGTCGCCGTTTATGCCTTGTATGTTTTAACATGGCTTGACAGCCCAGAGCGGGCAAGCGTATTCCCAACGGCTAACGACCTAATCTAATACCCGCCAGGGGTGATATCTGTTGGATTATACGTAGCTGGATATTGTTCATGCAATATTAATAAGGTTTCCACTTTTTATTGAATGGCATAGTGGTCAATTCAACAATACCATTATCCTCAAGTTTCGCGATTAGCACAAAAGAAATTCGGCGAAAACGGCTACCAACTAAATTGCATGATTCAATCGGTGTGGGTTATTATTTTCGTATTTCACACTGGTTTGCTCGATTTATTCATCTTTGATACAAAGAACGCATTATCCAAAATTTCTGCATAAATATCTAGAAGTGCTACTTCAATCAGAATCACATCTTCTAATTCAACAAGATGTCTAAAAATCCCCGCTTTTTGTACAGTTTCGTGCGGACGATTTGAACCCTGCTGGTCAGGGAAATGGTTGAATCTCGCCAAGCGACACCCGTTGAGGCTGCGATACTTTTTTTCTTTTTTTGTTATCACCAGATTTACCAGGTTCGCAGCCTGTAGGCATGCGAGCGTCATTGTCATTGATGAAAAGCAACATTTCAATAATGATGCGTTGGTGAAGTGGGTAGCAATTTTCCATATTTCCATATCGTTGGCAGTGGCGTCTCTATATGAATTTTTAAACTTGATTGTGTCAACTCGATGCTTACAATGTGAGAATAGGACCAACATCTGTCAGTGACCTCTCTTTGAATGCATGTATCCTGTAAGGTTGTCTGCTTGGGAAACCTCATTTAGCACTAAAGAGTTCTCGCAAGTACCTAAATACCCTAAGATAGAGAGACAGCATCAACGCTTTCCTAGCCTATGTTATGTATTAGGTTGGCTAGGTTTCTGTGAGTCGAATAAAGCCGTGTCGTGTCCATGGAAATCGACCGGAGAGAGGCATCGACGGGAGGAATTCAGCCGATTGTCACGACGAGAGACTGCACCGATGATTACTTTCAAAACAAGGTCAATCTTTTTTGATCACGTATTGATTGAAAACCCTTCTCGTTGGGTAATTATATACTGGAATGACATAGAAAAATAGTTGAATAGGCAACAGCTTCCTTTCCTCTGTTGTTTACCGAGATATCATCCCAGCTAAGATTGCGCTGCAACTAGCCACGCGCAATGCATGGCCCACGGTATGAAAATTAGCCAAGGTTTCCATATTGTATGCTCATTATCAGATAGTTCTTTCGGTTCGTGGTAATATGAAACGGAATACTGAAATTTGACATGGCGAGTGGGCAGTTTGAAATTTCGTCGAAGCCCATCTTTCTTTCAAGATTCCCTTCATCACAAATCCAACAAAATTCTCGCAAGGCAATCGGCTTCTTCCCCGACAGTGGCAGGGGCAGATGTAATATCTTCGTATCCGGCCGATGAGAAGTAAAACCACCCAATTCCACGCTCGATAATGTGGCTGATATATGACGCTAGCAGACTAGTATCTGCGGAATTTCCTTGATAGTCTTGGCCGTTAAAGCTGTGAACAATGACCGCTCCCTGACGCTCATAACCAGGGAGGAAATTGGCCTTGATGGTATTCTCATCTTGGTACTGAGGCATACCATAGCAATTGAGGCAGCTCTCAAATGCGATAACGATATCGCAGATGTCGTAGAATTTGGCAGAAGTCTGAACACCAAAATTGCAGACAATTGTAATATCGTCCTTGAAAGCTTCCCGGGCATAGTTTGTCACTTCACTCATAAAGCCAAAATCATCATCTGCCTCATCAATGAAAATTCCGCTAATTTTGATATCCGCCTCAGAATACGAGGCCCAACTGACATAGTTGGATATGTTTCTTTTGATTTCTTGCATGGAAGCGGTTGCATAATTGACTGGCACGTAACCGATAGCCCGGACATTGTGGTGCGCATTAAGCTGTGAGACACCGCTGATATAGTTGATGTCGTCATCACCTGGTAGTCCACTCAGCCCAGGGCCGTTATTAGGGTTGATGGCGATTGTCCACTCAATGTTCGGATGGGCTGCAACAGCATCGAACACAGGCTGCCAGTTGGCTGCATTGTCATTCCACTCGGCTGAAGGATAGACATATAGTGGAAGGATGATACCTGGATTGGAGTGCCTGATTGGGGTGGGTGATGGTTCTTCGGCAGAGTATGATGGGATGGAGTAAATCCCAGTTGAGGCGGGCGTTGGGTCTTCTGTAGAGGAGGTGGGTACAGAGGAAATGGGTATGACTGATTCGGGTTCCTCCACAGAGTAAATGGGTGCAGAGGATGTAGAGGATGCAGAGGATGTAGAGGATGTAGAAGATGTAGAGGATGTAGAAGATATAGATGGTATAGAAGATGTAGATAATGTAGATAATGTAGATGATGTAGATAATGTAGATGATGTAGATGATGTAGATGATGTAGATGATGTAGATGATGTAGATGATGTAGATGATGTAGATGATGTAGATAGTGTAGATGGTGTAGATGGTGTAGATTGTGTAGATGGTGTAGATGGTGTAGATGGTGTAGATGGTGTAGATGAAATACTAGATGGAGTGGATGCTGGTTCTTCTGTAGATGAAGAAAGTGCGGATGAAGAAACTGTGGAGGGAATATTAGTTAGTGTGGATGATGGTTCTCCCTCGGAGGAAGAAGATATTGTCGATGTTGGCTCGTCTGTGGCGTAGGCGGATGTGGAGATAATTTTGTTTGGGATGGGCGTTTCTTTATCTTCAAAGACGGTTGTAGATAATTGATAACTCGACAACGAAGATGAGATGGCGTCTTCATCATTATGGTAGGATGATGTAGGCAGTGGTGTGAAAGCCGAGTAATTTGGCGAGAGTTCTGACGGTGGATTCAAGCCCGATGTCGTCTTGAATGGTGTTCCAGTGGAGGTGGAAACTTCGCTTGTAGAAATTAAGGAGCTGGAAGTACTAGTAATGATTCCAGAGGTTATTTGGCTTGCTGAAGGATTCGAATTGAAAACCAATGAAACGTCATCAATTTCTTGAGGGCCAACCTGGTTTGTGATGAAAATTTGGTCGATATACACCCGAGCCTCGCCGCCGTCAATGCATGTCAATGTGAAAGCGAAATATCCGCTACTCGTCTTCACGTTGGCTGATCCGAGAATTGCGTTCCATTCCTGTAACTCGTCTGTATTTTGCTCCGTATGGGTGATAGGAAAGAATGGCGTTGAAACAAAAAGAAGGTTGTCGTGCGATGCCTCGATCCGACACGTATCTGAAAGAGTGTTGGATAAGACTTTGTAAAAGAAGCGAATGGTGTAGTTGGTCCCGATGTCCAGGTTGTCCAAGTACTGGGAGACGGAGGCGGTTGCTTGCATGTCGCGCTTTTTGGAAGCACCTGAAGCACCCCGAGCCGCCAGTGCAAGGCAGCCAGTCTCTGGGTTTCCACCACCATTATATCCCCCCACTGGGTTCTGGTTGCCTTGGCCTCGGGTCTCGTAGTAAGGGACGGGGTCGGATCCCTGGGATGCTGTGAAGTCGCCATTTTTGAGGCGATTTACTACAGACGTCGGTACATGGACGGCCTCTTCCTTTGGCAACGGAGCGTAGGGCCTACACGGGCTGGAAGCCGCAAAGTCGATGACGCCGAAAAGGCCAAGATAAACGAGTGACTTGATGCAGTGCATCGTAAGAAATGAGTGACAAAAGCAACGCTGCGTAAAGAGTGATGCCGAAAGGGAAACAGCGAAAGACGCGGAACAAACATTACAAACAGAGGCCATGCCATGCTAATCAATTGAGCGAGCCTGGCTAGCCGGCCTTTGATGGCCTCCTGAACGCCATTTCTTCCAAAAATCGGGATAAGGCCCTCAGCTCACTTCCTAACCCAATAGCGTGAAGTGGCGTTTCTAGCTTCTAACCTCTTAGCCATCAACTGTTGGAGCACTGAGTCGAGTCGTTGTCTTAAGATTAGGTACAGCTTGTGGCTACAGTGCCAATATAAGAAACAGGACTGCAATAACATTGTATCAGATTCTGGCATCTGCGAGCTCTCTTGTGGAAGTTCTTTTTTATCCCATTGGACATGTGGTACTTCAAAGTTCTTCTGTTGTGATGCAAGAAAAGCTTAAGCTTAACAACATTAACAACCTAAAAAAAAAGCCGTTGAGTGCTGAACCTTGGAGGTCGGTTAAAGGTGGTGTCGATGGGAAGATGTCCGGTGCACATTAGACCCCCTCGAATGGTTAAGTTGGTGTGCAAAGTAGAGCTAATGTTGGCGCCCGAATTGACTATCCCCTACTGGTCTCCCTATCGGGTTAAATCATGTAGTTTAAACTATGATGAGGCGTTAGCGAACCAATAGTGCGGCTCCCAGGATGGAATAGTCGGTCGCATTTTAAAGCTAGGGATGGCTTTGCACAGTCTGGGCCCTTAGTTCTGATTGACTAGTGATATAGCGTGCCTGGCTGTCAATTACCCATATCAGACTACACTTGGAACATGCGATGGGAGAACGAACTGTCCAATAGTAGAGACTTTCAACACCGACGGCAGTTTGTTCATGACAAAATTCAACTATCATTCATACAAATGAAATACGAATTCATTTTATTCTATTATATTAAAATAAGAAAATTAGCTTGTCGTCTTGATCCCGATTAAGCTGATTCCTGCGTTGTAGAATTCAATACATTGTTATTTATGTTGACGCCCAATAGTCAGCATCTCTAATGGCATTAAAACAAACATTAGAGTTATTGTAATTACTTAATTTGCTAAGAGCGTTTTGTTATGTTGAGTAGCTGACAGAAACCTCATCTGTTCGCCTTATCACCTTGGTAGTATAATTCTGAGCTTTAGCATCTCGTAGTATGCTTTCATCGCTGGTATTGTTTGAACTGTATGTAATATGAGTCTGGTAAGCAGGGCCTGCCTGTTCGTTGTTGCCAGCATTTGACCCAAGGCCGTACTTTCGACCGCTGTGGTTGCCGTACATCGGTAACCTGTAGGAGGTATTGCCACCGGATGCTCCAGTACTGTCGCCCTTGCTTCCGTACCGAATGCGGACATATAGCGGGCGTAGGACCGGGATTGATGAGCACATAATAGTGACAGTGCTCTCGGTGGCGGACCAGATGAGCATAGGCACGGTATCAACTGGTATCTGGTGAGCTCTCAGAATTAATTGGAGTCAACGAGTGCGATAACTTACAAATGTACTCATGAGCATTCAAACCGTCCAGGGCTACTGTTCGAACAATACCACAGACCCCGGCACTGTGCTCCCATAATTAGCTGTGTTATAGGGATGGAAACGAGAAAAGGCTTACAAAACACCCAAGCTGAGTCCGCATGCGACTGTGATCTTCTCTTTACGCTTCATATTCAGATCCCAGATGACGAACCATGGTAAAATAGCGAAGCCAAAGTCTGCGACGACAAACCAAGCTAAGGAGAAGTCAGCGTCATGCTAATGAACCGAGTGTTTGAGCACGTTACATCCAACAGTTAAGCCGACCTTGGAGAAATCAATCCAGCACGTCCCAGGAAGGGTTGAATTCCATGTTTTTTCAACTGGAATGCATTGAACCACCACGATGATGCTGGCGAAGAGGGTGATAATAACGGTTCCCGCAAGAAAAGCCCATATGAACACAATCTGTATTTTGTTTCGTACGATTCTTAGGAGAAATACGCCGACAGCTAGCTTTCCCAGACCGATGACCATGATACCGGCGACTTGGCTAAAGACTTCATATTTGACGGCCGTGAAATAGACTTCGGGATTGCCAACGTCAGCAAACAGACGGCCAAGACCGTACTTTGTCGCTACGGTCACAAACACGGTATAGATGATCTGGAAACACTACAAAACCGCATTAGTATGTTGTCAATGCCGTCTTGGAGGGCAAGTTTGTCCGTACTAGTGCGACAACCACTAGATAGTCGTCGGCTCCGGCAGAGTTGAGAATCGATATGCGCGTGTAGAGTCTCAAGGCGACAAAGACGGCGAAGATGACAACCTCCACCCACAAAACCGCATTGGTCATGGGGCCGAGGCCTCCGTAGTAGTTGCCCATGGCGAAATTGATGATGAAGATGGTTCGGGGGATGGAAACGTGCTGTTGGTTATTGGCATGAGGAGGGTTGAGGAGAAATAGTATAAAGGGGGCTCGCTTTCCCAGAATCCAGGTCACATCTCAGAAATTATGGACGCCAGCTTGCAGTGGCCCTAGCAGTGGCAAAAGAAAAAAAGAAACGAGAGCAAAACTTACCATGACAGGTCTCCCGTGATGTTGATCCACAGCGTCAAGGTGCCAGACATCACGATCAGGTGCTGCAGGTACGCGGAGCTGCTATGAGTAGCCCATTGGAAGGATTCCGTGTCAGGTCATGTCCACAGAAACAGGGTAACAACTGAAGCAGGCCGGGGGCGGGGGGGTTGCATTGGACCCCTGTTCGCAGCAGGGGTTTTCATCCATCGTATGTTTGGGAGCTGAACTTTACGCTGTAAACTGCACACTCGAAGTACCGGAACTGGAATCTCGTCACACGCGGAATCCGGTACCTTGTTCCGTTTGTCGCTTAAACGGGTTTAACAAAGGCTCTGCTTTGGAACTGCTACCGTATTAACTCAATGGATTGGGACTCACCCGTGGGTCTTGATCTCCCCTGTCGAACCAGTGAAATCCCCTCTGTCAAGCCAAAAACTAAGCTAGTTACTTGATCAAACGGCCCACAAAGAGATCGATGGCTCATTAGATACAGTCAATTGGTCTTGACAAGGGTGTCAAGACCCACGGCTGAATCCCAATCCATTGAGTTAATACGGTACTCGGCTGCCTGCTTGACGATGGATTGACCCCCTAAGTATGCAGGGACAGTTGGCGTATTTGGAACAAATGCATCAACCCAAAAGAGCAGAGGAAAGATGTGCAAGCTGAGATATAATGATGAGCTGTTTGTCGTTTTCATTAGTACGACCGTGTAAAGTCCGGTCGCCTATGGTGGCTCGGTGACAATGCGTTGCTAAATTGCGTAAAGCTCCAATAGTACTTGCGTAGGCCTCCAATAGTTTCCCGCATATGTCTTGGGACACTAGTAAGCTTGGAGAAAGGTCGAATTGAACCCACTTCATACCGTTGTTCAAAACCACATCATCCCATTAGCGCCGTGGATGGATGATATGAGCGATTTTGGCATACTGGTTAATTACAGGGCGCGCACACATTGGCCGTTTTGGTCCGAGAGGTGGAGACTACTAGGCCATATTAGTTACCCATCACGACCCTGACTGCGAGAAAGTGGATGAGTATATAGAATGCGTGGCGACACGCCGAGCAACCCACCTCACCCTAATCAAGGCATCATCCATCTCTGTGTACAAGATGGCTTCCCAGTCCAAGGACATTATCGACGTCCTCGACAGCGTCAGTCAATCCTCATTCAGCAATGAGGTAGAACGCCTCAGTGTTCGTGCAGCAGCACGCCGACTACTTGCCAGGGTGGAGTCGCCTTATGAACGAGCCTGGGGTTTTTGCTTCGAGCACCCCGTCGTTTTCGCCGCGCTCCAGACTTGTATCGATCTCGGCCTGTGGAAGAACTGGAATGCGGCCGGAGGTGGTGAGAAGACCATTGATGAGTTGGTCAAGTTTTCCACACACGAGGTTGAGCCAAATTTGTTGCGTAAGCCCACACCACGCTGACACGGACAGCCAATTTGACTTAATTTCTATGATTTGGAGCTCACAATTGATAATAGGTCGATTGTTCCGCCTGATGGCTGCCTTCAACGTGGTCGAGGAGACGGCCGAGGATACGTTCAAGCCCACTGCGTTCTCTGACGCCATTGGCGATGAGAGCACCAAGGTCCGCGCGTCATTAGAAGCTGCGTAAGAATTACCCTCACCTTTTCACCTCTCTTCTACCAGCGCCTGAAACTGATAAATTCTACCTACTAGGAACTATCAGTACATACTGGCAGGTCACAATCTGCCCAAGTACTTGGCCAAAATAGGTTACAAGGAGCCCTCAGCGGCTGATGACAATAACCACTCGGGAAGCGACCCTGATGGCCTCAACTTCTTCGGTCGGCTACAAAAAAGCCCCGAATGTTATGGGGCTTTCACGGGTCACATGGAGGCCTGGACGGCGTGGAAGACGCCGTGGACCAAGCTCTATGACCCCAGCAAGCTTATTGACGGCGCCAACCTCGCCGGCGGCTCCCCCCTTGTTGTCGACTTGGGTGGCAACACTGGTATTGACATCTCCCATGTCCTCAACGCGCGGCCGGACCTGCCTACCGGGGCCTTGGTCCTGCAGGATCTCCCCGAAATCGTTGAGCGTGCCAAGGTCGACGACAAGATTACGGCCATGGCTCATGACTTCTTCCTACCACAACCGGTCAAAGGTAAGAGCCATTTTTATTCGCACGAAAAGAAGGGTTTAATAAGATGCGGTAACTAACATAAAACTTTTAGGAAGCAGAGCCTACTTTATGCATGCAGTCCTTCACGACTGGCCGGACTCTAAGGCCACGTTGTTGTTGCAGAACACTCGGGATGCCATGGTGAAGGGTTACTCCAAACTATTTATTTATGATATCGTCCTGCCGCCCACAGGCGCGAGTATCAGCCAGACTACTATGGATGTGGAGATGATGTCACTACTTTCGGCCAATGAGCGTACCAAGTCTCAATGGGAGAAATTGCTGACAGGTGCTGGGTTTAAGATTGTGAACTTTTGGCCCGACCCTCAGGAATATGAAATGTTGATCGAGGCTGAAATAGCTTAATGGCATGGCTGCGTGGGTTAATTTAAACTAGATATTGCCATATATAAATAAAAACCATTTTAACCTTGTTACTGCAGTATAGGTTTTCAGCAACATCGGAGCGCTTTCTATCTTTATTTATTATTGAGCTCTTTTCTCGACAGTGTATTCTCTGTGCTTACCAACCTCACCACTAATATAGCATTGAGACTTTGCTTCAAAATGATTGTGGATGCCATCAATATGTTCATTATTGTACTCGTGTCTAGTTTCCTTACTTTGGATACGGGGACAGTTCTGAAAATTCTCACTAGGAGAATTGCATACTCGGAAGTCGTATTCTTCCAGCGTTCTTCTGTCGTGCAAAGGGTTTGGATATATTTGGCCAAGTTTGGACGTGTGTGAAAACTAGACAAGTAACCTGTTGCATAGCCTTGATAGCGTTGAGTGCCGGATTTCGGGATGTGGTTTTGCACGGAAAGGTTTGCTCAGCAACAGACCCAATCTAGTATCGTCCAACGTCATGCTCCTACTATTTCTTCCTTGTATAAAAGTGAATTATTTGTGCTCCTTTAACATAATCAGCATTTTGTCTCATTATAAATGGAGACGGTGACCCCGGCTGATAGTTGAACCACCTAAGAACTATTGTTTCTTGAGATCGGAAGCCAAGAACCGGTACCGGGCTTGCAAAATTCAACAGCTGCCAACAACCAGCTTTTTATAAGATACAATTACTGATTACTTTCCTCATGATGGAAATATTTGTTAAAAATTGCTTCCCATTGCATACAATTAAGGGAGCCTAGTCGCTTCGCGTGGTAGTTTGCGTAAAATTTGTGGCCAGTATGATTTTATAATCTTTAAGTTTCAGTGCCACAGCATAAACTTATATGCAGATGGGGGCATGATCTCGCACAATACAAGCTTCATACAGAAAATTAGCAGCTGGGTTACAACACCGTCTCTATCATCTCATTTAAATTTGTGCATGCACAGGCTAGACAGAGCAGCCGCCTTATTCTGGAATTAGACTTATCATCTCCGGAAAAACTGAAAATTTGGCTCAAAAGTCATAGCTCAACTGGCTCATCATTTGTTATTTGAGTATTGGTGTGTATCTTCCTCTATAAAGACCGTGGGGAACAGGTACCGCAAAACTCGATGCTCTGTCGTTTTCATTCAGCTCGAACAGCTCGTGTTTCAACAACTGCCTCTTGAGTAAATCTGTTATCACTACAATCATGTTAAAAAAATCCGTATCACTCAAACCAACACAATTGAGCCTCAGACGGCTTCCCTTGCAAGCACCTGTATAGGGTTGTCGTTATTAGGTTGATCCCCAAAGTGAATCTGCTTCTCCACAGCAGCAACTGTCTTCTCATTGAGCTTATCATCCTCAAACACTTTAGTAGAGCATCGTTAGCCATCAAGCTTCTTGAAAAACAACCACAGGGACTCATACAGAAGGCGAGCTCTTCCAGAGTACGACCACTTGTCTCTGGGTACAAGAGGAAGACAATGCAAAACTCAAAGAATATCCAACCACAATAAATAGCGAGGTACTTCCACTTTATCGCATCAAGTGCAATCGAGTTGACATTTGTCGAGAAGAAACCCGCCAGCTTTCCAAATATTTGCTGGACACCAATACCACGGCTTCTTTGGGCGTAGGGCCATAGCTCGACGAGGTAGGCTTCATGAATTAGTTGATTTTGAACCCAAAGCTGTGCACCATGACCACTTACTATAAGTAAGAGCATTGTTGCCAATGTTGTAGGTAGGCGAGTAGGCAAAGTAAAAAAACAAAGCAGCGATACCGGCAGATGAGCTTTTGCGGCCTGCAGCGTTGGCAGCCTGAATACTGTGCAATGAAACAGTCATGCTAATGAAACAGAGCAGCATTAGAGTAGCTGATAGCATGTACATGTGCCGGCGCTTGAAGCGTGTTACTATGAGCGCGATGATTGTGGCGTTGATCAAACCCCAGCAACCATAGGCAAGGTTGATTCTAGTCTTGGCATAGTTGCTAGTATAACCCATCATTTCGAAAAGCACCCCAGAGTAGTAACTCAGTAGGGTGTTACCGGAAAGCTGTGTGAAGAGACCGATGAAAATGGTTACCAGAACACGGCGACGCATGCCAGATGTACGGAATAGCTCCAGCCAGGATTGCTTGGAGACTTCCATTTCTGTTCGAATGGTCTCGCGAATTTGGACAATTTCGGCTTGGACTAGTTGAGAGTTGGTGTCGCCTTCTGCGTGGTACTTGATAAGAATAGCGGCTGCATCTTCGACGCGATCTTTGGAGATTAGAAATCGAGGTGATTCGGGTAGTAGGCTAGTAAAGGAGTGTCAACCAGATGCTGGGGTTGATTGCTAGTGAGATATACATACAATACGGTAGCAATCTGAAGTAGAGATGGGCAGATCTGGAGGAGGGAAGGAATCCGCCAGGCCCAGTTGCTCTTGATGTTAGTTGTACCTAGAGCAATAGCCGAGGCAAGAATCTGTCCGATGAAGTAGGAAGAGTTGAAGAGCGATGTAAGAATGGCACGTTCTTTGGGGTGACCAAGCTCTCCGATGAGAGCTGCACCGGAGATGATACAGAAGAGAATACCAACTCCGAGAATCATTCGAGAGATTATGTACATGGCAACTATAACAGTTATTTCAGTAACCTAGTCCATCGACGAATCATGTGTGGAGAAATATGCTATCCCTACCGTGTTGGGAAAACCCCTGCAGAATAGCGCCTACAACCATGATGAGCGAGCCCAACATGATGGACCATCGTCGCCCGTAGCGTTGAGCGAACCAAGGCGCGAGTGGTACAGCGAATATTGACCCCAACTGATACGAGGAGTTGACGAAGCCGAGCAGACCCGGTTCAATAGCGTAATCGCCTTCATTGTTTGTGCGCCCTTTGCCCAGAACTAGACACAGATGTCAACAAGGAATTCACCTCTAAATTCATTCATGATGAGTTGATACATTTGTGGAAGGTTTGAGAGAATTGCAACGTGTTAATGAGTTGAGAGTCGAATCCGGATGTCATTTCAACGCCCATGCAGCAAAAGAAGAGCCACACGTACATGAAACGCAGGTTTCGCTTCGTGTACCATAGTGTCTTGTCCTCGGCGACGAGGCGAGTGACGATGGGATCTGCGGCTGTACCTACATTCACCATCCTGACAACCTATTGTGAGTAAACTGCGTTATTTTCAATTGCAAAACCTCGTGCGCCGCATCAGCGAGCGGCTAATGAATATCGGACTTGTAAACGACAAGCAGATCTCTTATTGCTGACAGGGACCCAAAAACTATTATACTTGTACGATCGACATTCCGCGCAGACGATCTCCTTGGAGTGGTTGTTTTCGGGGATCTCTAAACAGGCTATTTCAGTAGCTTCAGCATGAACGTCTGGGGATTGCATATTGGACGGGTTCGTCTACCGCCGTGCAGGGCTTGGCAGTCGAGGAGACAGGCATGAGTGTTGCATCGCAGAGTCACATTTGTAAATTATTATGGCTGTTGGAGCAGAACAAAAGCGAGCTGATTCGTCGGCAATGCACCCCAGTCTGTTTTCCCCAGAACGGATTGGTGACTGAACGGCTTAACTCGGTCATACTTGCGGTTGAACGGCCCGGCTGACTTGACACAAGTCACAGGGCATGAAAGTTTAATGACGTAATTGCCCTATTGGTCAAGCTTATAATAGTATCTAGTCCATGTGAAGTGCCCTGGATTGATACCGATAGGCCAGATCGGATCGGAATATCTGAAATTAAGGTGTCGGGCACAAATGTGCGGGGTTGAACCCGAAAATGTGTCTTCCTGTCGGACTCGGGCAAATGCTGACCACCATTTTCTAACACTTGATCTCGAAAGGGAGCATCCCAAGGCCATAACCAAGGGTCACTATGTCATATCCTTGACGCATTGTAAGGGCTGAGAAGGCAGTATTCTGCTAGTTCGTCTTGCTAATTTGCGGAGGTGGTGAATTTGTCATCTCGGATGAGATTAGCCCATGAAGAACACCAGAGCCGCCATCGCCTTTCCTGAAGCTACTAAATCTATGGTTTGGTGATAGATTCTCTGGCATCGGAGAAATTATACTTCACTTGATCGGTTACAACAGAAACGAAGAACAAAGCTGAATATCTGCATCACATATGCATAGTTCAATAAGATTAATATTTCATGATTAGATTGATGAAATCTGAAATCAAATGGCCATTCAGGTGTTATTTCATTTTTAGGAGGGAGAGGGGGGGGGGGTTGAAGGGGAGCGTTATGGGAGAATTTAAATTCCCTTGAATATAGTCACATGTTGCATCGTCTGACCACATGAATGGTCTATAACGCTATGTCGTTCAAAGATACTAAGCATGAATCTAGTACAGGGTAAAGAAAACCATAACATGAATCAGCAGCTAGTCATGCCATAAGGAACAATATACAACTAAAGCTCGTAGATAGATAAACAAAGGCGATGTGACGCGGATAGAGTTTCATGGCGCTCGCATTGTTTGCTTACACAAGAGACGGCTAAAGTCAAACCCTGAGACCGCATTTCTCCAGGGAAGGCAGCGACAGTTCCTGTTCCACGGTTGCCATGGCTCTCTTGCGGGCTGTGAGTGGAGACAGAACTACGTAGGCTTTCACCATCAACCAAATGATCAAGGATATAATGTAGGATGGAAAATGGGCTAGGCACAGGATTCTTTCAGGATTTTCATATTCTAGTTTATGAATAAGTGGGTATGGATACGAGAGTAAACGTGGACTCTGGCTGATGAGGCTGAACAACAACAGGACTGCCCGAGCTTGTGGTCGTGGAGTAGCCCTATCTGGCTGATAAGCAGGGATGTCATCTCCACTGCTTAATCCCAGTAGGTGGGACCCAGACATTGGAATCCAATTGACCCTCGACCTGTGATCATGGCAGTGCCCCAGAGCGACCAGTTGAAAGCGGGTCCCCGATAATCATATGCTACCAGGGTCGGGGACATTTGAGCCTATTGTGAGCATGGAGCCGGGAGCACACAGGTTCGCATGGTCCTAACAGCTGGATTTTGAACAAGGGAATCTTCTTGGCAATGTCTTACTAGTCTTGAATAGGGACATTAGGACCTATAGTCAGGGGTCCATCTTATGTCAAGGCAGTTGAACGCAACAAGTGTTGCTATAAAGTCTTGGTGTAGTTTCCCTAGCTTAACATACAATTTACTCTTGGACATTCACGCTCATTTATCTCCAAGTTTTCAACCATACCGTCAACACTGCTCTTGTTTCGACTTCTTCTTTTTGTCCAGTCACTTGGAGTCCTATAATAAAATAGAAACCGGACCAGAGACTCAAAAGTGGTAGAATGGACTTTGCAGCTACTCTCCCTGTGGTACTTGCCTCTTGGGCACGTATGTCCCCGGAATCTGTAAGTACCTAACAAGAGCTTGACACAAAGGTTTTTGAGAACTGATTCTTGAAAAATAATGTATGGGCGTACTTCACAACAACTCCAAAACCCCCTAGATGATGAAGTAAGCAACTGCAATGGCGGTTGTGCGCTCTTCTGTGGCCTGCAGATACTTCTTGGTTGCAGTTGGATGTATATCCAGATTAATTTCACTTCACGACCTTGATATTTGAGTTCAAAACTCACATGTGCGTGGCTTGTCCATGAGGAAGAGAACACAAATCCGCGAGAGATTTGACATTGAAGGTTCAGGATGTGGCGACTGTTGCACTGCATTTTGGTGCCCTTGCTGCGCCATCATCCAGCAAGACAACGAAGTTAAAGCACGTATTATAAAGGAGGCTGTTACTGGCGGTGTTGAAGCTCAAGGGAAGATGGAAATGAAACAGGAGTAGAATTTGCAACGAACTGAATCATGATTAGGGCGTAGCGCAAATAAGGACCGTAGTTTGTGAGTTTTATGCAAATTTTAAATTAGGGAGAAATAATGTCATCGCATGGCGCTCCCTGTAAGTCGGTGAGCGCGCTTGCTCTATATACCATACTTTGCTGTATACTATAGCATAAAGCCCAGATTATTCAACGGGTCAACGGAGCTTCTGTTTCTAAGACAACAATTAAATTCAATTGTATAATACGATCCAAATATTTCCACCCCGCTGTGCCTGATGCGAGTAATACTGCCATCCTTCAACATTAGCCAACCAGCTACCATTGCGACCACTACCTAACTTGCTACTCCGGTACAGGAAACTACACTAAGGAGCCTAACAATGAGCCTATTCCACACGTGTCCCAATTCTCAAAATCGTATTGTTCGTCAAAATGTGGAAGTGTATTCTCGCCGATTTAGGCTCGACAGGATTGCAAATTTGGTACCTCGGAATTGCCGAAGGGAAAAGTACTACGTTACAAATTGAATTCAAAGGTGTTACGTTCGATCTGCTTCTATTTACTAATAAAATTGACTACAAAATACACAGGGCTCCAAGATCACGATTCACTACATAACTTGTGCTAACAATGGGCCAGCCCGATACAAGAAAAATATACATAGACATGGAAAGACGGCAACTCTGGACGAGAAGGCATGGACTGATGTTATTCCAAAATGATCTTGAAGACAAGCCCAGAGCTGGTAAGTATGTTTTGATCAATGTCATGAAGAATTGCCTCGGTTCTACCAATCCACCTAGTTTGTGTGAGGGATCTATTTGAACTTGAGGATTGTCTACCAATGCGTAGGTGTATAGAGAATAAACACATAGTTGGTAAATCAACTCTCACATTGCTGGCAACGGTAAAAAAGGAGTGAAAGAATGATTAATGCACAGTGCGATGCTGAGCTGAGCTGCACCTTGATTTACATTGTCATAAATAAGAAAACCCATTTATTACTGGTCAGCAGGAATATTCTTTGCAGGAATTTTATTGACTGGGGGTAATAGTAATCCATCAAATATTTTACAACTATCATCTTACAAAAGTTGCGATCCCACTTTGCCATAAAAATCTTTAGCTTGGACAAGATTGAAAATAGAGCGATCATGCTACAATTCCGGTTGCTGGAACGTTGACGATAAAGAGGTGGGTCCAGGTATGAGCGCTTTGGTAGAATTCATTCTTGGCATGAGGGGATAAATGGATGCACGTGGGGCATGTCGACAGACAAGTTGCACAGGACCAATGAGAATGCGACAGAAGACGATGCCAAGTGCCGTCTTAAATTACAGCGGTACATCCGACCTACATTCTCGTGTATCATGAATGTCGAACCCTGCATGGTTCTCCCTCTGAGTAACATGATACCCGGATGGCCCAGCTACCACCGGAGCTGCCTTCTCACTGCGGCAGGACAGAACGGTGTGTCAGTGTTAATGATGCCGGCCTGGCCTTGGCAGAATGATCAATAGTTTTTGTCCTGTCAGGCACCCCAGGCACGTGGAGACAGTCATTCGGTGACAAGTAGGCTTGGGTTTGCATTTGGGAAACTTGGCTGCATGTTGATCCAAGATGCATACAAAATACCATTTCTAAGTCGAGGAAAGCCCAGGATGGAAGGTACGAAATATCGCGAGTACATAAACGAGGCGCTGCCATTGAGATTTGGAGATACCGCTTCCCAGGCGACTTTGGTTTCCGATTGTGTCTCATAAGACGAGCTTCGCGGAATCAACTAAAATATTCATCAATATGAAGGCGGCAATTATTCTCGGCGTAGGTGCAATTGCGCAAGCTGCAGCCGCAACCCTCCCAATCCGGCCCAAGAACGTCATCTTTGTCGTTCCAGACGGCATGGGGCCTGCATCGGTGACCTTTGCCCGCACCTACCTGTCAATGCTGGATGGTGGTAGTCCTACCTCACCCAATATTCCCTCCATTGCCCTCGACAAGGTTGTGGGTATTTTCTAATCTTGTAAGCGTCTGAATCAAATTGACATGCACAACAGCCCGTGGGTAACACGCGAACCCATTCCTCCAACAGACTGGTTACCGACTCTGCCGCTGCTGGAACTGCTCTCGCCGCTGGCTTCAAGACGGAGAACGGGGCCATTGGCGTACTGCCAGATGGCCAGCCCGTGGCCAACATTCTCGAGGCTGCGAAGCTCCGGGGCTACTACACTGCTCTGGTCGTCACCTCGTAAGTCGAGTGCGCCAGTCAACTAGCCTGAGGTACTAACAATAACAGCACCATCAATCATGCAACGCCTGCCGCTTTTTCTTCCCATGTGTTGAACCGTAATGACCTAGCCGCAATCGCCACTCAGCAGATTGGTTACTCTAACCACCTGAACCAATCTGTCGACCTCCTTTTCGGTGGTGGTCGCTGCTACTTCAGACCTCAAAACCAACAAGATTCATGCCGTGAGGATGATGTTGATCTCTTCACCTATGCCGAAGAGCAGGGCTACTATGTTGCTCAGAACCGCTCTCAGTTTGACGATATTGAGTTTGGCCTGGGAGATATTCGGCTCCCAATTCTAGGTCTCTTCCATGACAACGATCTCAGCTATGAGACGGATCGCCGACTCCAATCTAAGGAGGAGGCTGAGCCATCCCTTAGTGACATGACCAAGACTGCGCTCAACGCTCTGAACAGAGCTATAGAGTCCGAGGACAAGGGATACTTTATGATGATCGAGTCGTAAGTCGGTTTGTCTCCACGTGTTCTGTAAACTAGTCGCTAACCTGTGGAAGCTCTCGTATTGACCACTCCTCGCACGCGTCCGACCCTGTTGCCCATATCCATGATATGCTTGAGTATAATAGAGTGATTGAGATTGTCATGAAGTGGATCGATGATCATGAGGACACAATATTTATCTCGGTAGCCGATCACGAAACCGGCGGGATGACCTTGCCCAGCAATTATGACCCTCGTCCTCTGCAGCAGGCAAAGCATTCCATTGAGTACTTAAGCGCCCTCTGGGATAATAATGAGAGCGATAATCGCGATTTTCTTGCCAAAGAGATCCTGCCTGCATATGGACTCCCCAATGCCACGAGCGAGGTTATCGACAAGGTCCTCAGTGGCGAGTTCGAGGCTATGCTCGCTAGCGTGATGAACGAGTTGATTGGCATGAAATGGTCCACAGGCGGCCACTCCGCTGTCGACACTACTCTATACGCTTACGCCAAGGGTGATCTTGGTCGACAGCTCAAAGCTGACTTAGCCGGCAGTCATGACAACACCGAGATTGCTCGTTTCATTGAAAAATATCTTGGCTTGGATATGGACAAGACTACAGAGCTCCTCCGAGAGAATTGGTAGAGCGGACGCCAGTGTGTACTTGGCTGTCGTTAGGCTTATACATCATACCATTAAATTGATTGAGTTCTGTGAAGGTCTTGAGACGTAGCATAGCTTTATTTCTATCCTTTCCTTTCTGTATTTTTAGATCAGCCCAGATTGCAATTTAGCGCTCTGCTATATGATAAGGAAATATATATTCTAATTCAATGATGGATAGACTACCTGTAGTATGGGGATCTTGGGACCAACTACCCGAACACACCGTAGTAACTAGAAAGGATTCCGAGCCAGTGAAATATTATGATACATATTCACAAAAATTATGATCTAAATTGCTACTACCCATGTGTTATAGCACCCCCCCCCCCCCCCCCCCCCCCCCCCCCCCCCCCCCCCCCCCCCCCCCCCCCCCCCACCCCCCCACCCCCCCCCCTCCCCCTCGTGTAATGGTTAGTTCGCCATGATGATAAAAAAATTCTTCTGTACAAACCACCAAAAACCAATAAATGTGGGGTGTTCGCAAGTGGGCGAGTGGTGACTCACACTCGGGCCCCCGTGTGGTCGGTCAACTAACAAACCTACCACCACATAGTATAGACCAAAGTCGCTAGCGAGGTCGTGGG